>JAPKLX010000068.1:1096549-1115200 GCA_026898415.1 Leonotis leonurus | reverse complement strand
AGCGTCATGTATGAGCGAAAAAAAAGCGCTCATAGATGACGGTATTTTGTCCGTCATCTAAAGTATTTATCATAGATGACACCACCTTTCTTAACACTTTTACTTTTACATAGATGACGCAAAATATCCGTCATCTATGAGCGTTTTTTTTGTAGTGTAGGGTCATCAAATTTCCTTCATAATTGCCTCGACGAGGTCTCAATACAATTCGAATTTCCTAAACGTACCATCTAAGTACATAGTATGATGCTCATCTCTTATGAAGACATCACACGAAGTACTCAGTCACGAAACACTAACTACGATGTTTTCGTACTGTCAAAATGTCAGAATGCTCTAATACTAGTACGGAACGGTCTATATAATACTACCGTGTCCGACTACAAAATCTATCGTCAATACGGTTCACATAATGGCCCGTTACTGATGAGTACAAAAATATCAGTCTAGCTACTCCTGGGTGACGCAGCTAAGGTACTCCTCCTCATTCGGTGCCTCCTCATCCCAATCGGGCTCCCACGCCTCCGCCAGATGTCCCTCCTCGGGATCCTCGTCTGGATCCTCCTCTAGGTCCTCCTCTGGATCCTCTACTGGTGGCTCCTCATACCGTCTCAGGGCCCGTCTTGACTCCTCCAACAATCTCTCTATCCTGGCATCAAGCTCGTCCCACTCAGGTGGCGCCTCCCTCTTCCTGGAGGGTCCCTCGCCAGTAGGAACGGGTGTGGAGCTCGACTCCCCCAAACCTCTGAAGTGGGGAACTGGACGGTCCTCCTCTAGTGCCGGGGCCTTGCCTCTATCGTCGGCACTTGCTGGGCGGGTCCTAACGAGCCAAAACGGCATCATGCTCGAGTCGTGGTCGGCAGCTAGGGGTCGACTGGGAGAAAGCAGTCGTCGTACTCCCGTAGTGGGGCGAGAGGGACCTGACTCGGCATCGTGATGCCCTCGGTACTCTAGCATCTGTGTCGGCGGTGGAACGGGAGGTGCAAGGTGCTCCTCTGCAGGGCGGAAGGGCTCCATATCATCGTCGTGGGGTGCCTGGAACTCCGGCACCGGCTCACCATATAGCAGGCTGTAGGTAGGAGCTATGGGGATCACCCCTGCTGTAGATAGGTCTGGATCAGAGGTGCCCAGAACGGTGGCTCGCCCCCTGCTATGATCAAATCACCAGGTCGAACATATGGCCCCTCTGGTGGGCTACGGTACGTCTCCCAGAAATGAAGGATCGTGGTGATAAATCCCCATGTGTCGACCTCGCGATCGTGGCTATGTCCGATCAGTCAGACGAAATCGCCTGCTATCATCCGGGTCCATCCCTGCCACCTAGCAGGTAACAACAGAATCAATCGTAAAACCCCGTCTATCGCGGTCGCTCCATGAAGTCTGGTGGCCTCCCATCTCCTCAGATAGTGGCTCAGAAACTCCCCTAAGGTATCCCGTGGGTTTGGTCCGTAGAACTGGTAAGCACGTAAGGGATCAGGTCTGAACGTCATCCGTTTCCTAGCTGTCTGAATAAACCTCGCCACTATAAAGAAGAATATATGTAGTCAGTACTCGAAGTATCAAATTCTAAATGGACTTCATAAGCCATCTTGGTTTGTTTAAGTCAATTGTTCTATTGGTGTTTAGGTTGCTAGTTGAGGGAATGCCCTTAGGGTAAAATCCCGTTTTTTTGGAGTTAGGATTTGCTTCCTTCGAATCTTATCGTTCTTAGATACTTAGGTTCTTGTTAACTGACTCGCGGTTTGTTCTTTTTTGGGTTTTGATTTGGTGGTGGATCGATAGTTATCGAATCTTGCCACTATTTTTTAAGTTGGGGAGGATATCTTTATGATTCTTCTTTGTTCATTCTAATCGTTGAGGTGTTTGAGAGAATTCACTCTACTTTGCGATCTAATCTCTCGTTTGGTGTTTGTGTTTGTCGTTAATTTCCTTAGTTATAAGGAAAGATTCGTAAGCTTTCTATAATTTCAACCTTAGAGTGAGAGATTTAATTCAAATCTCTCTATACTTGGAAACTTTTCTCGTAAGGCGTGTGCCACGTCTAGAGGGGCAGGGTACGCCGGGGTGCTAGGCTTTTGTCGACTCGCTTGGTTAGTCTAGTGAAACAATACTAGACTTAAGTTTGAAGAAAGACTCTTGGGTATAGAGCACGAATGCTCTGATACCACTCTGTCACGCCCGCTTTCTACTAATTCTAGTAAAGCCGGGTAAACGTGACTATTAAAAAGATTAAGTAACGAAATGGAATAGGATGAGGGAAACCTGATGTTCTTCTCATATCATAAGTTGAGTGTTCATCATATGAAATTGACAATTAACACAACTAGAGTCATAAGCTCTTTACATAACACTACAAATTTAAAGAGTTGAATCTCGAGTCTATTACATATTTTCTAGCAGCAGAATATAGGATCGTAAAATAAAGTCCTACGTGTATGATGACACGTAGAACCCCCAAGAGTCTGCTACTATGAGATACGATAAAATCTCGACACAGCACCCACGTCTTCTTCATTCTTAACCTGCACGTTTAGAAATACATGCAGGGCTGAGTACAAAATTTGTACTCAGTAGACACGTGCCGAAATCGCACACTTACATATATAACTGTCAAGCCATATCAAGTGAATCATAGGGATTCTGTCTCTAAAGCACCTATGTTCACAAAAAACGTTTCTTGGGAAGATTCTAAGTTTTGACTGCAGTCCTAGGTCTTTGTATTTAACCATATCTGAAGTTTCTGTGTGCCGGGGAAGTGGCCACTTCCCACAGACACTTGACCGGTCAACCTTTCGCTGACTCACAGTCCATAGTGTACACTAGTTCGAGTGGAGACGCTAACCCACTGGAACCCGAATTCGATTATAAATATAACAGATAGGCATCATACATAAAGCGAAAACATTTATGGCAAGACAGTGCTTTTGAAAATATCTCATTTCATTTTGAAAACATGCACACATATTTTTATAGAGTGAGAAAAGCCTACTTGAATAGTCTTGATTGCTGACTTCTTTGTTCCTGAACTGTAGTTCCGACCTTTCGCCGCAACCTTTAAATAGATCTCAGGTGAGATACATTTATCAAGTATACTTAATACTTTAAGTGTAAGGAATTACTATCCTTGGCTAACTTGAGAGTTTATTCTCAGATTTTAAAAAAAATAACTCGACTATTATATAAATCTACGAGTTGTACTTCTAGAGGGTTCGTTTGATAATTTCCGACTCACTCTATGATTCGGGAATTTATTATACCCAATAGATAATTATTAGGTCATATAATTAAAGGCATTTCTAATTTCATATCTCGATCCTTAAGTCGAGACGAATAATTTCTAATCAAGCAAATAAATTTCAATTGCTACACTATGAGCATGATTTAATCATTTCTTATGATTAAATCCTAATTAATTAATTAAGTCATGATTAATCAATTAAATTCGGATTTAGGGAAATTTACTTGCTAATTAAGAAATTAGATCTCTTTCTTTAGCTTAGATTACCCAATTAACTCATGGCCAAATTCTAATTTAAGCCTTGATCCATTAAAATGATAGATCTTAGTCCAGCTAAGTCAATTAATAGATCCAGTCCAATAAAATGTTAATTTGCCCACTACTTTATAAATTTTCGGCCTAATCATCTTACTTACTCGGCCCAATCTATATTCCAGCTTAAGCCCATTCACTATTTGAATTATTAAATTTATGGGCCTAATTATCAGGGCCCATTTTGTTTAATTACTGGGGCTCAATTAAATTACTATCTGGCCCGTTATCCGGCCCATGAACCCGGCCCATACTTTTCATCTCTTTCTAGTCCATCCCATTTCCAGTACCCAGACCCTTTTGTTTTCGAACCGACCCACTACCCGGTTCTAGAGTGTTCCAATCCAATTAGATCATATCTAAATTTTAATTCACTTCGTTCCTTTCCACTCAGACACCACCTTTACCCTCTCCCTCTGCTCCTGTTTCTCCCTCACCGTTCCACTCCTCTTCTCTCCTCCCCTGCGTCGTCGTTCTCCTGTCTCTCTCTGGAGCTACTTCTCCAGTCGGAATTCACGAAATGATGGACGATAAACCCGATGGATGATAGCCAGTGGAGGCTTGCGCGTTGCCATTTCCCCGCTTCGACGCCCAGGTAATCTCACCATTCTCTTCTGCATCCCTCCCAGCTTAAATTGAATTCTTCATTTCCTTCTTTCTTTATTGAAAAGGGTTCGCATGTGGCAGATATTTTTATCGGTTTCTATTTAGTAGAGTTCTTGGTGTATTTCTTTTAATTATTGTTTTCGTTTATCCTAGAATTAGGTTTAAATTTTCCATTCTGTTTCTGAGGTTGGGAGAGTTGTGATTTTGTTAAGGTTTTAGGCAGTTTGAATTCCAGGTTGGTTTCGATCTTAACTAATTGTTTTTTTTTTGTTTTTTTATTTCCTCGTGTGAGGTATTTGGCTCGGTGGATGGACGGCTGGAAAGATGGGGTTCGGATTGAGCATTTTGGTGGCACTGTGCTTGCCGGGACAACAGCTAGTGGTGATCCCTTGGCTGTTCTGTTTGCCGAGCACCAACTGACCCTGCACCCCTCTTAAGTTTCTTATTATACTTTCCTGGTTTGATTTCTGAATCTTATATTGATGAGGATTTGGTGGTCTGCATATGTACTGAAGTTGTTTCTGCTTTTAAGATTAGCTTTGGATGAGTTTAAATGTTTGGTTGTGTTCGAAGTCTTTATAGGAGTTTCTCATATTATGAAATCAAAACATGAGTTCATGTATCTGTATCTAGTGTGCTTCTAAATCAGTCCATAATCTGCAATGTCCTAAATAGATCTAGGTTCTGAACTTAAGCATATGACTGCTAAATTATTTTCTGGGTGTTGAAATGAAGAATGATCTTAGGTTTGAAGCTTCTTAAGTTAGCTAAAAGTATGTGGACTGTCAGGTTTTATTTTTCTAAGTTAGGTAGTGGACCTATAAGCATGCTATGTGTTCATTCTCATTTTTTTTGTGAGGGGTGGTAGATTCAGCATCATCTAAGCCTATTCTAAAGTTCTGAATTTGTTTATATGGATTGCTTTAACTAAACAATAAAAATCAGGCTTAGGATTGAGTCTTATTTACCTCAGAATGATGGTGTTTGAGCTAGTTTGGGCAGAATCTCTTCTAGACCTTCTCTTCTCCTCCAAAATGTACTAAGTGTTTGAGGGTGAGTTTATGGTTTGCAAAATGGTTCAAAGGCTGAAAGAGTGGTATTTATAGGATAGGGCAAGGGTTAAGAGATGGTGGTGTGACTTGTTTACCCTTCCAAGAAATCTGCAGGGTGAAAGGGACGAGAGGCAGTGCCTTCGACCTCTCAGCCTTCTTTTCACTAAAGTATCCTCCCACCCCTTTGTGCCTATACCTGGATTATTACTTAATATGGAATGATTTGCTTTTGTTAAGGATGATTTTCTTGTTTTTCTTGTGCAGGGACATCCTGGAACTGCTCCTTCTCTGGTCGGGGATGGAGGTGGTAGTGTCTGCTAGAATTTCTCCTTTCCGCCCTCCTAGCCCTAGTATAGCTGTTGTTTTCCTTCTGTTTGTCTCTTGTTGCAGGTGATAGAACATGGGAATGCATGGAGGCAGGAAGAGAGCAGATTCTTGCTCCTGTTTTTCCTTCACAGCTCGGGCAGCTCTCCCTATTTCCCAAAATTTCCACCTTCCTTCCATAGTCTATTTTGTTTCTTTTTGGTTCTCAGTGTGGTATTATTACTAAAAATAGAAGGTTATCTCTGTCCTGACTTGTAGATGGCATACTACCTGTCTGGGCTGGACAGCTTTTACATTTTTTTTTTGTATCTCAGAAAATCCCGACTTCCCACTCCTCTTTCTATTGTTTGAGCTTTACTCTCTCTTTTGTCTAAATACACAACTGATTGTAATATATATTTAAGTATGTATATATATGAAGTTCTTCTCTTTTTTCTCTTTTTGAAGATTGATATGTATATATATATATATACACGTTGCAGCTTTCTTTTTATTTAATCATGCTTTACTATTGTCATTCCCTAAGTTTTGTTGCAATATGAGTTGGCACCCCTCATTATGAGTTTCTTTTATTTATTTTATTTTTCCACCTTTGATTTTTGTAATGTTTCATTTAACACTGTTACACAGACTAAATACAGTATATAGTCTGATTTGGGTTACGAAAATGAATTGAAATTTGTATTGATATTCTAATTCTTCTTAATCGTCGATGACTATCCTACATAACATAATAACTTACATGCTTCCTTAGGTAGGATCATTATTTACATTTAATAATTCAATAGTCATTAATTGCTATAATGATTGTATTAAATACTTTATCATAAGGATTTGTCTCTTAAATGCTAATCATAATTAATGATTGTATTGAATATCATTAATAACTATTAATAGGGCTTGTCCCTTAATTGGTGTTGCACCCATTATTTCCTTTTTCTACCAAGGATTCTACTACAAAATTTTGATAGGTTCGCCACTTTATTAAAGGTAAAAAGACGGGATATTACATTTTGTCATCTTCCTCATCATTCTCTTTCTACTCCAAAACACTCATATATTTGAACATCAGAACTAGAACTAGAAGGTTAGAAAACTATATACATTTGACAAAAATTAAGGTTTTTTTAAAGATTCAATATCGATTAAAAATTATTTATGTTTACTATCACACACATCTACAATTATTAATTTAATTCATTTTCACGTTTTATTTGCAGTTAATAGAATTAAGAAATGAATAGTCATTTAATTTCATTCTTATTCTTAATATATACAAAGTAAAGGAATCAATCGTGATTTCTCATCCATTCCTAACTATATTTCATTCACTTCGTATTCAATTCCACTCAACCAATTACCTTTTAAAAGTTTCAGTTTCATCTTGGGGTCAAAGACATCCCATATAGCAACAAGTATTCCACTATAGTTTTTTCAATAATGATCAAGCTTCGTTTTCATCGCATCATACAAATCACAATTTCATCTTACTTGTATTTTTTTTTCCCAATAAAGTGCAATCTTTCAAAATTTCATAAAATACAAATTTGAAGTCAGATAAGATAAACTCGAGATCAAATTTGCAATAGTGTAAAAGGAATATAAAATTCACACATTTTTTACTCTCTGTCTCTCTCCTCTTCACTTAGGCATAATTTATAAGCTATATGTCACGACCACCTCCTTCGCCCTTGGTGGCGAAGTCCGGGTACGCGACAATAAAATAATTAAATAAAGGATAAAAGAAAACTGTGAACTTTAACTGAAACAAAAAGATATTCCGATAACTGAGTTTCAGTACATAGCAAGGAGTTAAATTCTGAATTAACACCTACGTCAAACAAAAGTTTATGAAACCTCTTGCAGTGGAAAAGGATCTACATAAATCTACGCGTATGAAGACACGTAAACCCCCAAGAGTTCGACTACACAAAAGATCGACAAGCCCGTCATAGCACCTCCATCCATCACGTCTCAACCTGCACATTTATAAATACATGCAGGGCTGAGTACAAACGTACTCAGTAGGCACATGCCAAAATCGCATACGTACATATATAATTGTCATTGCCGTAAAGAGTGAAACATATGGATTTGATCTTTAAAAGCACCTACGTTCACTAAATCCTTTTTGTGAAACTTATAGTTCGACAGCTGTCTAAGTTCTTTAGTATTCTACCATATCTGTTTTCTATGTGTACCGTGAAGTTGGCCACCTTCTACAGACACCTAACCGGTCAACACCTTCGTCGACTCACAGTCCTTTGTGTACACTAGTTCGAGCAGGGTTACTTACCCACTGGAACCCGAATTCGATTAAATGATAACAAGATAGGCATCGTACAAAACATAAATCATTTCGCCAATACAATACTTTAAAACATAAGTTCTCATTTGAAAACCTTTTCGAAATATCAACATAATAGCATACGAGCACACATAATTTCTTTGTAATAGAAAGCCTACTTGGATAGCTTTGGTTTGCACTTGCTTTGGTCTCGAAACGCGAGGTAGATCTCTCGTAAGAACCTTTAGAAAATCTCGTATAAGTTAAAATGCTCTGAGTGCTTTAGAAACATCTAAATCGTAAGAATATCTATTTCTTGGGTTCTCGTTCAATTCGTTAATTGAAAATATTGATCCCTCGAATCAATATAGTTTCTAAGGTTTCAATTTCGTTCAAATTACTCAAGTAATTGACATTGAGTAATATAAGTGAATTAACACTTACGTGAATAATTAAACTCTTTGTTTAATTTATAATTAATTTAATCTTTTAGATATCCTTACAAATTATTAATTTCTTTAATACTTCTAGAAGAGTTTATATTGGGTTGCATCCTAATTCCTTTCTTAGCTTAACTAGAGATATCTAATCTCTTAATTTAAAACCTAATTATTTAGATTAAATTATATTTCTTGATTCAATAATTAGACATTAATTTTCTAATTTATTAATTCTAATGTTTGAATAAATTGTAGGTCTCTATTAGCCCATCAAAGAAATTTAGCACAACACTATTTCTTTAGCCCAATTCCTTTATAATTTTTTCTTTTTTCGGCCCAACCATTTTTTTTTACAGAAACCCAGTCTAAATAATTTATCTTAGGCCCAGATCAACATTCACTCGGCCCAATAACCCGGCCCATGCCCCGGCCCAGGTTCTGGATTGTTCTACTCTACCTAAACACTACCTCATTCTTTCCCTTACCCTAATTCACTCAACCTGTTTCTCTTCCTCTCCACAGACACTCCGCCTTCTCCTTCTTTCTCCCGCGAAGCTGGTCGCTTCTGCTTTTTTTTTTTCCTTTTTCCCCTCCCGTCGATCTCTCTCTGTCTCTGCCTCTTTCGCACACCCATGTTGCCGTTCCAAAGAGTTTCCCCGACGTTTCAGTACGTAGTCCTGTCTCGAGGTTCCACTTCGGCAGCGGAGCAGTAGCGTTAGGCTCTCGGCCGAGCTTCCTCGTGGCTTGCCATTTACTACTTCTAAGGTAAACTCAAATCCCCTTCCCTTCCAATTTCATGTTTTAAATCCTCTGCATGTTCTCATTTCATCTTTGATTAGGATAAAAAAAAATTTGAAGTTGGACTAAATCCCCAGAAATTGAAGTTAAAATTCGAAATTCTCTATTTTCTTTTCTCATTCATGTTGGTCTCTGTTTGGATTTTGAGATAGAGAGTAATTCCTATATTAGTTAATATTCTCAGAATTTGATTTCGTTGGTTAATGATTTTTTTTTCTCATTTGTTTGGATTCTGACCAAGGGAGGGTTATGGCTAGGTTGTATATTTCTTCCGTTTATGGTTGGAAAAAGGCTCCAGCTTTGAAGCGGAGTTGTTTCGGAGCTGCTCGGAGCTCACGGCTGTTAATAGGAGGTGGTTCAAGGCTGTTCTACTTTCGTTAATTCACAGCAGCTAAGTTTCTCCTCTTTCCTTTTCTTTTTCTCTTCTTATGGTTCTGTTCGGTATGCGGGGTTCAGCGAAGAGAAGTTCTTATTGTTCACTAATTTATGGACATAGTTAAACCTAGGATTTCTATTTTCTGCAGTTAGTCTATGTTCTTAAGATTCTGGGCTGATTTCTCAGTTTGTCTATGTATGGAAACCAAAAATGTAATTGTAAGTTTGTGTTCTAAAATCTGAAATTGTTGTTCTATGTTTTGTACTTCATTTCTAAGCTCTGATTTCACGGATTTAATTGGAGGCAGAATGCAGATTATAGTTAAACATAGTTGTAAGTTGAAAATCTAGAGACATAAACTAAATGTATAGTTAGAGCTAAATTTCCTCACCTTAGGACTTTAACTACTTCTTCTTGTGTTCAAACTTCTCCTTGCCGAATGTATGATGGTTGTGTGATATTTGGTTCTTGGTGCAAGCTCTTGCCTCACATATATATTGATGCAGTGTGGTGTTCTCTTTTAATGTTTAAGGGTTGATATAGCTAGTTCTAATAGCCTTTACTCTATTATTGTAGGGGATGGAAGAGGCATGGATGGAGATTTCAACTCCCTTCAGTCAACCGATGACTAAAGTCTTTTCTGCACCACCTTCCTCCTCTGCAGCAGCATGGCTGCTTGTTTTCTTTTCTTTATTTTCTCTTTCCTCTGCTTTTTCCTCGTGCTGCCTTGTGCAGAATTGTAGCTAGTTTAGATCTTTAGTTTAATTTCTGTAGTGTACTGTACTAGTAGGTATATACATTGTTCCATATGTAAGTGCTCTATGTCTTTTATTTTTCCTTTACCATACTTGGTATACCTATGCGTGTATACTTATCTATTCAAGTACAGCAGTTCTTTTCTTTCTAATAAGGTAATATTGCAGGTCTTATATATATATATATGTATATACATACGTAGTAGTTTATTTTTATTTTTTTTGTATATAGCTGTCTGCATATGAAATTTAACAATCGCATTCATGTATAAGCGTGTAGTAGACTTATATATATATATATAGGTCTTGTGTAGATTTGATACATATTAAAATATGCCTATGTGTGTTGTTTCTTCTTATGCATATGAGAACTTAAGCATCATATATACATATAGGACGTGTAGTATGTTAATGTTTACCTAGATAAAAATCTTAACTACACAACTATAGTGTATGCACCCCATGCACAATATTAATATAGTTTTCCAAATACATAACATATACTTACACTTATATCATATTAATCCAAAGTATAAAACATATCCTTAATATTAAGAATTCTTAAGATATTAATCAAGAAATCTATAAATACTTTTTATCTTAAACCAAAACTCCTCTTCAACTAGATTATACTTTCATTAATTAAAAATACACATTTTACTATATATATATATATATAAATAACGAGCGCGTTCGAAAATCGTTTGCTTCGATAATTAAAAAGATGGGGCATTACATCCTCCCCTTCTTAACAAAATTTTGTCCCGAAATTTATACTTTCTACTCGAATAATTGGGGATACTTTTCTCTCATTTTATCCTCCAGTTCCCAGGTAGCTTCTTCTTGCCCATGATTTATCCATAACACTTTCACTAATGAAATGGTTTTACTTCTGAGTTGTTGCACTTTATGATCTAAAATAGCTTCGGGTCTTTCCTCATATGTCAAGTCGGGATTTAGAATCATTTCTTCTTGATGAATGACGTGTTTGGGATCAAATATGTATTTTCTAAGTTGTGACACGTGAAATACATTGTGAACGTTCCCGAAACTTGGCGGCAATGCTAGTCTATAAGCAATTGTTCCTATCCTCTCTAGGATCTCGTAGGGTCCAACAAAACGGGGTCGTAGTTTTCCTTTGACGCCGAATCGGACTATCCCTTTGGAAGGGGACACTTTCAGGAAAACTCGGTCGCCTTCTTTGAATTGTAACTCGGTCCTACGAGTGTCAGCATAAGATTTCTGCCTGTCTTGAGCTTCTTTGATTCTTCCTCTGATCTGGCGAACAATCTTGATCATTTCGCCGACTGAGTCCGGGCCTACTATGGCTCTTTCTCCAACTTCGTCCCAGTATAGTGGCGACCTACACTTTCTCCCATAAAGTACTTCATATGGTGCCATTTCTATTGTTGCCTGATAGCTGTTGTTGTAGGAAAACTCAATCAATGGTAGTACTGCTTCCCAACTTCCGCCTCTGTCAAGAATCACGGTTCTCAACATATCTTCAAGAGTTTGAATAGTCCTTTCAGACTGTCCGTCAGTTTGTGGATGAAAAGCGGTACTGAAATTTAACCTTGTATCTAACTCTTTCTCTAAACTTATCCAGAATCTGGATGTAAACTTTGAATCTCGGTCTGACGTTATTGAGACAGGTCGCCGTGCAGGCGTATGATTTCTCGCACGTACAATTGAGCTAGCTTATCTGAACCGTATGTGATCACGATAGGTACAAAATGAGCAGATTTTGTGAGCCGATCCACGATTACCCAAATGGCAATATTTCCTCTCTTGGATTTGGGCAATCCAGTCACAAAATCCATCGCTATATGTTCCCACTTCCACTCTGGGATCTCTAACGGCTGTAGTTTCCCATAGGGTCTTTGGTGTAATGCTTTCACTTGTTGACAAGCTAAGCATCTCTCCACGAAAGAGGCTATGTCTCGTTTCATAACGTCCCACCAAAATTTCTTTTTCAGGTCTTGGTACATTTTTGTACTCCCAGGGTGAGCGGTATAGGGCGTATCGTGTGCTTCGCTCATGATCTCGTCATTGAGCTTCTCATTGTGCGAAATGCACAATCTTCCTTCGAAGGTGATGGCGTTGTCAGCTTCTTCTCCATAGTTGGTGACGTCGTTATTTCTCACCTTGAGTCGTATCTTCTCCAATTTCTCATCCATCCTTTGTGCTTCTAGAATTCGACCTCTTAGGTCTGGCTTTATCACTAAGGTGGCGAGAACTCTTTCCACAGTTTCGAGAGGCGGTAATACTTCTAAGTTCATTTTACTAAACTCTCTTAAAAGATCGGCCTCCTGAGTTAGTAGAAGTGCGATCTTTGACGAGCTTTTATGACTCAGAGCATCAGCTACTACGTTAGCTTTACCCAGGTGGTAATTGATGCCGAAGTCGTAATCTTTCACTAATTCTAACCATCTCCTCTGTCTCATGTTGAGATCCTTCTGCTCGAAGAAATACTTGAGACTTTTGTGATCCGTGAAAATTTCACACCGAACTCCGTAAAGGTGGTGCCTCCAAATGTTCAAAGCATGCACTACTGCAGCTAGTTCCAGATCATGAGTGGGATAGTTAAGCTCGTGCGGCCTGGGTTGTCGCGATGCATAGGCTATAACCTTCCCTTCCTACATCAGTACACAGCCTAACCCATTCTTGGATGCATCTGTGTAGACGACATACTCCTTGTTCGGTTCTGGGACAGCTAAAACTGGGGCTGTCGTCAACTTATCTTTCAACAGTTGAAAACTATATTCGCACTCCTGAGACCATTTGTACTTGATTCCTTTTCGCAACTGTTGCGTCATTGGTCTCGCTATCTTAGAAAATCCTTCTATAAATCTTCGGTAGTATCTCGCCAGTCCTAAGAAACTTCTGATTTCGTTGGGAGTGGTCGGTGACTTCCAATCTCGTACTGCTTCTACCTTTGTAGGGTCTACCTTGATTCCTTCTGATGACACAATATGTCCAAGGAAAGTTACCTCTCTAAGCCAGAATTCACACTTACTGAATTTGGCATAGAATTTCTCGTTTCTGAGGGTTTCCAAAGTGATTCTTAGATGTTTCTCATGCTCCTCTTCACTCTTCGAGTATATGAGAACATCATCTATGAATACTAGGACAAATTTTTCTAGGTAAGGATGAAACACTCGGTTCATTAGGTCCATGAACATTGCAGGTGCATTGGTTAATCCGAACGGCATCACTACAAACTCGTAGTGACCATAACGTGTTCGAAAAGCTGTTTTAGGGACATCCTTGGTTCGGATCTTCAGTTGGTGGTACCCCGAGCGTAAATCTATCTTTGAGAAAATGCTTGCTCCCTTCAGTTGATCAAACAAGTCATCTATCCTTGGCAAAGGATATCGGTTCTTGAGTGTCAGTTTGTTTAGACCTCTATAGTCTATGCACATTCTCAGGGTTCCATCCTTCTTCTTCACGAATAGTACAGGCGCTCCCCAAGGCAATACACTAGGTCTGATGAAACCTAGATCTAAAAGTTCTTGAAGCTGTATCTTGAGTTCTTCTAACTCCTTAGGCGCTATTCGGTAGGGTGCTTTCAATATCGGTGCTGAGCCTGGTTCCAAGTCTATCGTGAAATCTAGTTGACGGTTTGGTGGCAATCCAGGTAGTGCTTCAGGAAATACATCTGGGTATTCCCGCACGATAGCGACATCTTCGATTCTTCTTTCTTCTTCCATTTCCCCACTTAGATGAATTAGATAGGCTGAACATCCTTTCTTCACCAGTTTGTCGGCTTGTAGTGCCGAGATAACGGTCTTTCTACGACCCGTGGTAATCCCGTGAAAACTTGTGGGTTCCTCACCGGGAGGTTGAAATGAGATTTGCCTCTCATTACAAAGGATCGTGGCGTAGTTTTTAGCTAGCCAATCCATTCCTCAAATTATTTCCACATCATTCATAGTGATGACGCTAAGATCGTTTGCTAAGATCTTAAATGATCCTAAGTTCAAGTTCAGATTAGAGCATGCGTGTGTAAGCCTAGTAGTTCCTCCTAAAGGTGAAGACACCTTCATAGCTGTCTCAACTAGTTCTGGTTTCAGCTCTAAGTTATATACGCATGCTTTAGCAATGAAAGAATGGGACGCTCTAGTATGAAATAAGATTATTACTGGCAAGTCAAGGAGTGTTCCCATACCTGTCAGGTTGCCCTGATTTCCTTCAGGTTGCTTCTGTTTCATTGCATAGGCTCTAGCATTCTGTGGCTGCCTCTGCTGCTGTCGGTGTTGGTAATGTGGTGGTAGTGGCGGGGGTGGTGGTAGTTGCTGGTGCTGTGGGCGTGCCTGGGGCTGAGCCTGAATTGCCCGCACATATTGCTTCTGGGGCTGTTGGTTAGGTCTCGTATTTCCCCCTTGTTGTCTGGTAGGGCAATGGCTCGCGAAGTGTCCTTTCTGCCCGCAAGTGTAGCATCCATCGCTACCCGCTCTGCACACCCCTCCATGCATCTTCTTGCATTTAGGGCAGGGAGTGGATTTCTGTTGAAAATTCCCGGCCTGCGTAGTCTGGCTCTGCTTCCCAAAGTTCTGGGAAGGTGCCTGTCCTTCCCATGGCTTCTTCTGAATAGGACTAAGATGGTGATCCTCCCAGTTCCTCTTGCCCTTGAACTGTTGGGGCTGGTTCTGTGGATACGTCGGTGGTTGGGTCGGTGCATGCCTCTCTGCTAGCATGGCAACTTCAATGTCGAGAGCCCGACTGAGGGACTCTGGGTAAGATAACCCTCCGTGGCTGGCTAGGGTCATCCTGATCTCGTGCCTCAGACCGGCACAGAACTTTTCTGCCATCTTCCCCTCCGTGTCGACTTGCTCTGGTGCATACCTCGACATGTCACAGAATACTCGGTCGTATTCTGTCACAGTCATCCTGCCTTGCTTCAGATTGTAGAATTCCATCTCTTTCCTCTTCCGGTAGCTCTTGGGGATATACTTGTCATATATCCCGACCTTGAACTCTTCCCAGGTTAGGTTTTCTAACTGCCCATGAGTCATTGTCTTCCTCCGTGCTTCCCACCAATAGTCAGCTGATCCTGTCAGCTGGAAGGACACGCAAGTCATGCGTTCATGATCGGTGCATCGTAGGAAGTTGAAGATGCGTTCCAGTACATGCACCCACGTCTCGGCCTCGGCTGGGTCTCCCATTCCGTTGAATACTGGTGGGTTCTGTCGTAGGAATAGCTCTTCGATTCTTCTCACTGGTTGTGGGAGAGGTGGGGTTGCTTCTCGTTCCGCCTCATATCCTTCTTCCACATTTCTAACTCTCTGTCCCCTACCTTTGCCTCTTGGGCGTCCAGCTCTTCTTGGTGGCATTCTGATAGTTCATATTCATTTCGTTAGATAATGGAGTTTTAGTCGTAACTTTTATTATTATTTCACTTATGAAATCTTACTGATTTGCCATTTATATAAGTTTAATACAGAGTCAATGATGGCGTAAATAATGGGAATCACATATACTGCAAAAGACCCCTAAGGTCATATATATATATATCGTCATTTGTGCCTCCTCGAGGACTTAATACAACTAAAGCTCTCAAAACGTACTATCTAAGTACATGACATGATGCTCATCACTCTCGGATGACATCACAAAAGGTACTCAGTCACGAGTCGTACTGACAAAAGGTGGCACTATCTAAGCAGCATCACGGAACGGTTCTATAGAATCGCCGTTTCCGTGTATCAAAAGTCTAAAAATAAAAATAGCATCAGGACGGCCTAAACACGTGGTCCGTTGCTGATGGGTACATCGTAAAAATAGAATGACATAAAAGCAACTAAACAATCAGCGCCCGTCGACCACTAGGCTGCTGACCCTGCAGTATCTGTCCAGGATGCATCCATCTCCGGGTCCTCCTCCTCCCCTCCGACCTGCCCGGTCCCCTCTGCTTCCATCCACCTCGGTCGCCTCACAGCGTCAAGCTGCCTCCTCAGGTCCATATAGAACTCACCTGTAGGTGGTGAGAACATCCTCTTACGGGAAGGGCTCCCGTTAGAAGATATGCAGATTGGATCTGCCCTCGTGGTACCTGGCGGTGGAGAGCTCGGTGTGTACTCCTCCACTGAATCGGACAAGACTGGGGCCTTGCCCTTGCTGTCGGCGTCTGAGAACTCCCTGAGGATCCTCTGAATCCTCCTCTCCATCGAGGAACTCTCACTGGAATTAGTCGGGTATGGTCGGTGGGTCGGTGCTGGTCGCCGCACCCTGGTAACAGGACGAGAAGGTCCCGCCTCTGCGTCATGCCGTCCGCACACTAGGTCAGATGGTACCGAGTGTCGGATGGGTGAGTACTGTTGTGCATCTCCCGCTGGATAAGCTGGTCCAGCCTCGTGATCATGCGTCCCTGGAAAGTCTGGGACTGGAATCGGATGTAGCCAACTGTATGTCGGAACCACTGGAATCACTTTAGCTGGCACAAAAGTAGGTAGTAGTGGAGCCCACATAGTGAATTCCTCTCCTATCGACATCAAGTCTCCCGGTCGTATGTATGGTCCCCTCGGCGAACTACCGAACACGATGAAGTACGAGTGGATGGTGGCGATGAATGTCAGGAAATCCCCCTCTTGATCATAGCTCATTCCTATCGGGTGGATGAAATCCCCGGAGATCATCCGCGCCCATCCCTGCTAATCCGGAGGCAGTAGCTGTGTCAGGCGCATAATGCCATCCATCCTGGTGGCTCCGTGAGGCTAAGCTGCCGCCCACAATCTCCTAAAATGGGACAAGAATTCCCCTAGGTCGTCTCCTATGCAAGGTGCATAGGTCTGGTACTCAAATAGGATAGCGGCTGGGCTAGCTCATGTGGAGAGACGTCTACGGTTGGTACGAATCCTTCGTACCATCTATATAAAAAAAAAATTGGTCAACTATTTACGATTTCTTTACTTATCTCATAACTTAACTTGCTTTATTTATTCTTGTTCAACCCTCACTTGGGTTCATTATTTCTTCATAAGTTCATAAGATGGAATCTTTTAAATCTTTCATTTGGGATTCATTTTATTAAAACTTGTCACTTAAGATTACTTGAATTTTCTTAATGGATTTCGTTCCATTTCTTGCTTTTAGCATAAGGTATTATGCATAATTTCTTATTTTTATACGACGAAGGGATTAAATTTGGATCCTTTACTTGTCTCGTGCATCTTTTTTCGTTCTAGAGTTCTTTCTCGTTTCCTTCTTTCTCCTTACGTTGTCTTTGGCTTGAAGGTGAAAGAGTTCGTTCGAATAGATTCGTCTTATTTCTTTAAGGGGTTTTGTTATGTTAATAGGTTTCCATCTCTTAGGGTCAGATCTTAACTCTTAAGATCTTAAAATAAGGATGTGTGCATATCCTTTACATATGAAAACACATTTTGTAAAACCTTTACCTTCTTCCCGTTGAGCATGATGTGTCGGAGTGCTAGGCTTGTCGACTCACTCAACTAGTCTAGCGAACGATGCTAGACTAAACTCGAAAGAAGACTCTTGGGTTTAAAGCAAATTGCTCTGATACCACACTGTCACGACCACCTCCTTCGCCCTTGGTGGCGAAGTCCGGGTACGCGACAATAAAATAATTAAATAAAGGATAAAAGGAAACTGTGAACTTTAACTGAAACAAAAAGATATTCCGATAACTGAGTTTCAGTACATAGCAAGGAGTTAAATTCTGAATTAACACCTACGTCAAACAAAAGTTTATGAAACCTCTTGCAGTGGAAAAGGATCTACATAAATCTACGCGTATGAAGACACGTAAACCCCCAAGAGTTCGACTACACAAAAGACCGACAAGCCCGTCATAGCACCTCCATCCATCACGTCTCAACCTGCACATTTATAAATACATGCAGGGCTGAGTACAAACGTACTCAGTAGGCACATGCCGAAATCGCATACGTACATATATAATTGTCATTGCCGTAAAGAGTGAAACATATGGATTTGATCTTTAAAAGCACCTACGTTCACTAAATCCTTTTTGTGAAACTTATAGTTCGACAGCTGTCTAAGTTCTTTAGTATTCTACCATATCTGTTTTCTATGTGTACCGTGAAGTTGGCCACCTTCTACAGACACCTGACCGGTCAACACCTTCGTCGACTCACAGTCCTTTGTGTACACTAGTTCGAGCGGGGTTACTTACCCACTGGAACCCGAATTCGATTAAATGATAACAAGATAGGCATCGTACAAAACATAAATCATTTCGGCAATACAATACTTTAAAACATAAGTTCTCATTTGAAAACCTTTTCGAAATATCAACATAATAGCATACGAGCACACATAATTTCTTTGTAATAGAAAGCCTACTTGGATAGCTTTGGTTTGCACTTGCTTTGGTCTCGAAACGCGAGGTAGATCTCTCGTAAGAACCTTTAGAAAATCTCGTATAAGTTAAAATGCACTGAGTGCTTTAGAAACATCTAAATCGTAAGAATATCTATTTCTTGG
>JAPKLX010000068.1:1076937-1096149 GCA_026898415.1 Leonotis leonurus | reverse complement strand
TTGTATATAGCTGTCTGCATATGAAATTTAACAATTGCATTCATGTATAAGCGTGTAGTAGACTTATATATATATATAGGTCTTGTGTAGATTTGATACATATTAAAACATGCCTATGTGTGTTGTTTCTTCTTATGCATATGAGAACTTAAGCATCATATATACATATAGGACGTGTAGTATGTTAATGTTTACCTAGATAAAAATCTTAACTACACAACTATAGTGTATGCACCCCATGCACAACATTAATATAGTTCTCCAAATTAGGGGTGAGCAAAAAATGGTAAAAAACCGAAAACCGAACCGAACCGAGCCGAACCAATAATTTCGATTCGGTTTCGGTTTTGATTTTATAAAATTTTAATTTTTCGGTTCGGTTTCGGTTTTGATATAAAAAAAACCGAAATACCGAAAACCGAACCGAAACATTATTATTTCATAATTATTTATTTATTATTACTTATTAAATAATTATTTAATCAATATTACTTATTAAATATATAAATAGATATTTAATATTACTTATTAAATAATTATTTAATTAATATTACTTATTAAATATATAAATATATATTAAATACTATTACTTATTAAATATGTTTTTAATAATTATTTATTAAATATTTTCTAGTTTCGGTTTTTCGATTTTTAACCGAAACCGAACCAAAAATTTCAGTTCGGTTTTTTTTCGGTTCAAGATTATTTCGGTTCGGTTTTTGTTTTATATTTTTCGGTTCAGTTTTTTTTCGGTTTTCATTATTTTTTCGGTTCGGTAACCGAACCAAACCATGCTCACCCCTACTCCAAATACATAACATATACTTACACTTATATAATATTAATCCAAAGTATAAAACATATCCTTAATATTAACAATTCTTAAGATATTAATCAGGAAATCTATAAATACTTGTTATCTTAAACCAAAACTCCTCTTCAACTAGATTAAACTTCCATTAATTAAAAATACAAATTTTACTATATATATATAAAAATAACGAGTGCGTTCGAAAATCGTTTACTTCTGTAATTAAAAAGACGGGGCATTACACTATATCATCAAACACTAGCATGCTACGACCACGACGATATTTGATTGCACTAACAAACATCAAGTATATAGAATTCCAACAAGTAATCATATCTAAAGAATGCAAATAAGTGATGAATTACCTAAAGTCAAAGAAAATATTTTCTTATTCAGTCCTCTATCTACCTGACAATCATAAATCTTTTTAGCTAAGTCGAGTTCAGACTATGACGATGGCATAGCACAAAATACAAGTATATTGCTATTTAATTAATTTCCATTTTTCATCAACATAATGAGAAGTTAAACATATATAGTCGGTAGTAGTACAAGAATTTCAAGCATCATAAGTAAAAAACAACATATTAAGTAAATTTTTTAGTGTGAGATTTAATTTCTTATTTTCAAATTCACACATTGTTGTGATGTCATAAACATGTGTAATTTTAGTGATAAATCTTATATTCAAATTCAAATATTTTAGAAATTTTTTGATAGTTTCATATCCAACCCAATGTAATATATCATCATTAGCAATTGAAACCTTAGTCATCCAATCCCGAAATATTTTTTGATCCATCATTTTTATTGTTATCCATAACTTCCCTTTATGATCAAGTAACATAGCACCCACATCACCAAACTTTAATTTTTTCTCACACAATTCTAAATGAAGACTTAAAGTTGAAGTTACATATTTCATACTTTCATATACATAGTCTCGACCATAACAATCACATCTGATAATTTTCTTTCCATCGTGTCAATATTCTCTTAAAAATGTAGTCAAACATTAAATGTTTTCCTTTTCTTGAGTTTGAAATTAGCATCATCAATAATATTCACATCATCAATATTTTCCTCAATAACATTTGTTGAATATTCTTGCATTGTGAAAACCTATAGTATTTTATAATAAAAGAAAAGGACTAAGAAACTGCATAAATATTCAAAGAAAATTATTTTTGGATTAATGAGTCAAAATAATCATTTTTTTAGAAAAAGATAAATAATAGTTATTCAAGTAAAAAAGATAAAATATATATATTTTTATTTATTTTGGAAAAATGTCCCTTTTCGACGAACACACTAATCATACGAATTCGATTTTGCGAGATTGATGTATTTGTACACAATATAGAACAACACATGAATCTCGAGAAACTAAACTTGAAAGGGTATTGTGTTAGTAAAATTTATAGAACAACACAAGAATCATGCGTATTCAAATTCGCGGGATTCGTGTGTAAAAAAACAACACACAAATACAAATTCACGAGATTCGTGTGTTACATGTTGTTTTATACTCGAACACATGAATACCGCGAATTCGTTTTTTCGGGATTCGTGTGATACCCTTTTTTGTACACAAAATCCCGCAAATTCAAATTTGTGGGATTCGTGTGTTCTATATTAAAACAGACGAACACAAGAATACCTCGAATTCGAATTCGCGGGATTCGTGTGTTCTATATTATAACACACGAATACATGAATCCCGCAAATTTGAATTTGTGGGATTTATCTATTCTATATTACAATAGACGAACACACAAATCACAAAAATTATGATTGATGGATAAATTATTCTAAATATTTTAAAAAGGTTATGATTTATCTTTTTTATCCAAAGAATTATTTTTTATTCTTTTTTTTAAATGACAATTTTAACATTTGACTAAATATTTTAAAGGATAAAAAAAAACTAATCAATTTAGTTGCATAAATCACAATTAAAATTGAAAAAAAACATATAAAGAGACAACAATTTTTTTTTATTTGTACTCCATACTTCGATCACTTATTAAATGTTTGATTTTAATCGTGTAATCACATTAGTTCTACATAAAGTTCTTGAATCTCTTGAAATATTTAAAGACTTTCGATATTTCTTGTATGAAGTATTATACTACATTATTCTAGAATAATTATTAATAAAGATGACAAAGTTTTTATTTTGATTTACTGATGGCATTCTCATGGACCCACATATATTACTACATAATTATCGATGTTATTTCCCCGACATGCATACTCCACAGGCTTGTAACGTCAACTTGAGTCACCGTCACCTTTTATGGATATTATATTAAAAGTGAATGGTGAATTTATTAATGAAAATGAATGGTGAATTAATCAGAGTGGAGCTACGTTTATTGATGGTGGGTCACCTTTCTCTTTAACACTTCCTTCTCGACAAGATACTCGATAACGGATAAACTCTGCGACTAAGACATTGCCTTTCTATTTCATTTGGTCGGGCAAATAAAGCTAAAAACCAAGCAGTTTTCGGAAAAAATTTGAAAGAGGAGTCGGACCTTTGAGCCATTTTTCCGAAGATAGGTGGGAGCAAGCGGAGCGAGAGCAAAGCAAGCCCTAGCGGTGGGCTATCTTCCTTCATAAGGAGGACAAATTATTATCGAAAATAGAGACTTTTAAGGAACCTAGCTACCAACATTCGAAAAGGATGAGCATAAGGCTCTCTCATCAGCTTGACATAATAATGATATAAATTGGATAAATAGTGAAACTGCCCCACCTCAATTCTAAATAATAATACCCCTACTATTAAGAAAATGGAGAAAAATTAAAATGCCCACTTTCAAAAATTAGAGGTAGAAAATATCCAAAACATTAAGTTGTATGTAAAAAATACCCATTTTGTTTTGATTTCCATAAAACACCTGAAAAGTTGACTACAAAGTCAATGTTTTTAAGAAAAAGAGAAAGGTTGTAGGGGAAAAACTGAATAATCTAAATAAAAATATTCATTTAATTCTTTCTCTCTCACAAACCTTGGACTGCCCCTTCGTTCTCCCCAAACCATTCTCAGACCTCTCTCTTTCACAAACTGTTCAAAGATTAACTTCGGACAACGTCGGAAAGCCATGGAAGAGAGTGTTGGTCCTGAAAGAGCTAGATTGGTGTATGGGGGGGGGGGGAATACACCAATTCAAAACTTTTTAGGTTTTCTTGTTTACAGCTTAAATGTAAGGCTTTAGCACACTTAATAACTAAGATAGCTAGGATTAGTAAAACAAATCTTCTTGTCAGGAAGATTAAATCTTACTCAAATAATACCTTACGTGTGAATAACAATAATCAAGAGTGTTAAACACAGATTTAAACTTGATTAAAGTTGTGTGCGGAATATGGTGGTTAATGCTCTTTTTAAAGTGAAAAACGTTTTCTTTAGTCAATCTTTAACACAACCAAGTTAATGCAAGAGTATGAAGGGTATGATGATCAAGAGAAACAGAAAGAAAGAACACGAAAGAACAGAAAGAGCATTAATGGCAGCTTTAAATGCATGACAGGGTTGTTGAGACACGCGCTGCCACATGAGAGTTGTTTCCACCTTTCACGCGATTTCCCAATGTATTGCCATACTGGGAATGATTCACCGTACTGGAATTTTGATATCCTTGTACTTCATTCCTTAAAACATGCTGTTGATGTGACAATACACGGAGTGGTTGACTTGTGACAAATTTAAGTATGTCGGCAGTCCACCGTAGTTATGGTGAGGGGCAACTTGTATTTGATGTCATGACAGCTCGCTGTCCCTCGTTGTAAACTTCATCTCTGGTTCTCTATTGAAAGTGACGACCAGATCGTTTTTTGGTGTAAAACGATCTCTTCTTGAAACGTCGATCGATCTGATGAAGATATTGAGCAGTGGGCTGACGTAGTCTTTTAGTAACGAGCTGCTCATCCATTTGAAATGGTTAAGATCGATCGGATGTTAGTTCTAAGCAGCGGGCTGGCTTTGAAGATCTAGCTGCTTAACCACTTGTAATAACAAACAAATTCTATTTTCTAAGCTAACTCTAGTCTATAGAACCAGATTGAAATAAGTATGTTTGAAACCTCAAACCACTTTTACATTTGTGATCTGTGATAGATGAACTAAAGGTTGAAACCAAGAAACAAGTAATAATGTCAGCGAGCTGCTTATGTAGGAAGCAGATCGTTATTTATGTATAAAAACGATCTGCTCACCATATAGGGAGCTAGCTGACTTACAAAGTAAGAAACTTGTTATCATAGTAATCATTGTGTCCAGGATACCTTTTACTAGAATAATACAGATCGTTATTTATATACCAAAAACGATCTGCTTCTATTATACTTAAGATATTCCTTAATAGATGGCAATGACTACTTGGTTTTCAAAACATCAAAGTGTAGTTTCGAGGAACATCATCAAAACAAATATAAATTCATGGGGTTCCCAACAATTTCCCCCTTTTTGATGATGTCGAAACCTACACTAATATTATCTTTTAAACATGAATTATTAATATTTGAGCAGTTATTATGCATAGTAATAAATTGACAATCATAAAACATTGCCTGGACAAAGAGATATTGTCATCAGGTTGTTTTTCAAAATAGACTTTCATACTTTATTGATCAAGTAGGTTTTTACAAAATACATTTATAACAGTTCGCTGCAAAATCAAAAAGAACTAATTCTTCAAGATTGTGATTGTCTTCTCTGTTGATCAGCTAGCTGTTGCCTTCTCCTCTCAACCATTTCTCTTTGTCTTAATTCGGAGGGCACACCAAAACTGGCATAGATTCCGTTGAAGAGTCTTCTGTAGTCTTTGTTGTTAAAATCGATGGGATAATTCATCATTTGAGCAGATCGATTTATGGCATTTAGGATGGCTGTGTGATCGACTTCAGTGGTTCCTGGAATCCTTGGATAGAGCAGCGTTGTTTTCTTTGGTGCAGTCAAGGATACATTCATCATTGCAGATTGTCTGTGTAGATACTCAATGAAAGTTTGATTTTTGTGCTGGCTCAAAAATTCTCTGAATAGATCATCCACTGCTCCTCCTTGTGCATCTTGATCCATCAGATAGTAATGTTGAACGATGAATTCTTTAACGATCTTGTTCCATTGCGACACTTTCTTGCTGTGAAGCCAGGTTAGGTTTTGAGGATCAGTTAGCTGGAATTTTTCAAACAAGTTGAATATTGGATTAGATGGCTCTTCAGCAATTTCTTCGGATGATTCCTCTTTATCCTCATGCATCACCACCTTTTCTTGTCTTTGTTTTTCCGCTCTCCATAACTTTCTGAATTCTGGGTCATCGATCTGCTCCGCTGTGCATCCATCCAGAAACATTTCCTCATTTTCATCATCCTCAGTTATGACCTTCTTTCCTTTTCTGTCAGCTGCTTTCTTTGCTTCCTCCATTCTTTTCTGTTTTTCTTCATTTTCCTTTTGCAATTGCTTTGCTTCAGCAATCTGTTTAGCAGTAAGTTTCTTCTTTTTGATAGCAGCGGTTTTCTTTTTGATTTGAGAGGGAGCAGCGGGCATCTCTTTCTTCTCTTCCCCCTTTTCGACATCAGCAATAAATTCTTTCGAAATGATAAGTCTAAGGGAGGAGAGTTCATCATTGAGTGCTTTAAACCTTGCTTCAGATTCTTCTTTGTATTGCAGGAACGATGAAATATTGCCATTTACTTCATCGAACTGTTTTGAGGCATCCTTGATGTGAGACTCAAAATTCACAGCCAGCGCGCTGTGTGCGACTTTCATGTCGGTGATGTTTTTATTGATCAAGAAGATTTCATTCCCAGTGGCAACATTTTCTTCTTTCAAGGCTTCTAGCAGCTGGTCTTTTAGCAATGTGGGTAAAGTGTTTTTAACCACAGTTGGTATTGTGGTTTTCTCCATATCCTCGTACTGTTTCTCCACATGCTTTTTCACTTCTTCAACCATCTTTGCATCGGCTGCATTCATCTTGGTCTCAAAAGATTTTGTCTCCTCTTGAATGGCAGCGATCCTGCTGTTGGTTTCATCCTTGAATTTATCAAAAACTGCTCGGTCGCTGTCCAAGTCTTTATGCAGCTCGCTGGATAAGTTCGAATGAGCGAGCTTGACATTATTTTCAACCGTGTGGAGTGCGCTTTCTGCAGCAGAAAATATGAAGTTCGCCAGAGCAGCAGATCGATTATTGATTCTTTTGTGAATAAGTGCGCTGAGTTGATCTGCTGACATTTGGGAACCAAGGTTCGTAGAGAGCAATTCCTCCAAAGTGTGCAGTTTGAAACCATCTGGAGCAGTACAGTGAGTATAGATTTCTTCAATATGGTCAGCAGTAGCTTCACTTTTTTTATTTGTGGCAGATGGTTCCACAATCTGTTCATCAACTTTCATTTCAGCAGATTGTTCTTTAGGTATGTGTTCGGCAGCGGGCTTCGAAGAGGGAGTGTCATCAGGTTTTCCTCCCTCAACCTTCCCTTCAAAATTAAATACATCATCAAAATCACCCGACTGCAAATCCACGGCGAATGTGTACAGATCTTTTTCCTTCTCATAATAAGGAGTAAGATCGATTTGAAGGGTAGCAACTTCTTCTTTCATTTTGGTCAATACATAAGTACGGAAGTACTGTCTTGCATCTAGCACATCCAGAAATCCAAAATACTTTTGCAGTTTGTTCTCCTCAGCCTTCAGGTCGCTGATGGAGAACAAGAGTATAATGGCCTCCAATATATAGAATTTGCAATCCCTTATTTCCAAGTACGTTTGGAACCTTTGAGCCATTTCAAATGTGACTTGTGTAAGCTGGATCCCAGGCATAGATTTGAGCACCATCTCAATTGCCTTTTCTTGTAGCTGTTTGAAAAGAAGTTGAGCTCCTTTCAATCTTTCCTCAATGTCGTCAGCTAGCTGCTCGTGAGCATCGATCTCAACTTCATCTTCATTAATTTCTGGAGCAGATGGCTCTTTTTTGTGAGCAACAGTTTCTTCCAATTCATGCTTCAGATTTCGTGCAGTGGGTTTGCTCTTGGTTTTCTTTGGTTTCTTGATTTCTCTGGCAGCAGCAGCTGGTTTGGGATTACCAGCTGCCTTCCTCTTTGCTGGTCGATCTGCTGCTGCTGCTTCCTTTACTTGTGCAGCTGCTGCTGCTTCACCAACTATTTCTGGTTTCTTTGTTGGTATCTCCCATTCGGGATTTGATTGTCCGACCCGAATCAGTGCGTCCTTTAATTTTACATCACTGACTTTGAGAAAAATTTGAGATGCAATGCCCAATGACATTTCCATCTGGTGACGGGTCCTAGGTAGGATCCAATCCTTGCTGAAATCAACTGATTTATGCCACTTATTCTTCTGGTAGAAACCAGCAATGATAGTACTAAGTTTGGTGGAAAGTCGGAGAGGTCGTTTGACGTTGATACTTGTGCAGTTTCCATCATCATTTTGTCCTATGACGATCTGCTGTTCTTCATCCACGATAAGTTTCAACAGTGATCTTCCCAATTTATCTTTAGGTTAAGCAACACTGCAGCCATGACTTTGAGCTTTCCTGTGGTAACTGAGTCAAAGGTACCCAGGTGTCCAAGAAACACCTTTTGAATGTAATCAAGGAGTAGTCTGTAGCTGGGTAGAATGAGTGCCCGATTGAAAGCTTTTCCCGTCCATGTAAATGAATGCGCAAGAATTATATCAAGAGTTCTTTGAATATGGTCATCAGTGACCTCTTCAATCACGAGATCTCCTTCATCAGCCACATGATAGGTTTGCAGAATCATTTGAATAACTGGAGTGCGGACATTTTCCTCCTTCGTCTTTCCAAGGGGTATCTCCACGGTATATTCATCTCTATCATCCACCATCCACGAACAGTAAAATAATGCTATTTGTCGTGGGAGAAAGTAGTCTGGCTCCGTAATGATGATTTTGTGAAACCCTAAACAGAGACGTGATACGATTAAGTGATTGGAAACCAGTGTTTATTTGTTGATAAATTGAAGATTTACCACATACGGATGAGTAAATTCTGAGATAAGAGTCATGCTATATAGAGAACACATAAATATATAGAGCAATAAATGTGTAGTATTTGAAGAGAGCAACCATATAAAACGTTTAGATCTAATTTATGCTTTTTAAGTAATGTAACCTATGCAAGCCTCGATTTTGCTAAATAAAATATTGAGGGTTCTAAACCCGTGATGTGTGAGTACAGCACGAGGCTCAGGCGACAATTTTGCC
Source organism: Leonotis leonurus (assembly GCA_026898415.1). Lineage (NCBI taxonomy): Eukaryota > Viridiplantae > Streptophyta > Magnoliopsida > Lamiales > Lamiaceae > Leonotis > Leonotis leonurus. The sequence goes on along the minus strand of JAPKLX010000068.1, from coordinate 1,087,096 downwards.
TCAATAGTGTGTAGCATCTCCGATAAGGAAATCGGTTTTGCTTGAGAAGATGAAGAACTAGTTTCTGATGCAGTCATTTGGAGAAAGATTGGAGTGATTTTGAAGAAATATAAAGTTGCAGAAAAGCTTAGTCCGAAAGAACTAGTGCAACAATGGCGGGTTAGGGTATTTGAGAGAGGAAATATTTGAAAGTGTAAGAGGAACAGTCAAACATTCACATATTTATAAGCAGATCATGAACGGATCAGATTAAAACATATAAAAGTAATAACAAGTAACGGTTGAGATTAATCCCTTGTTTAATGATTTGCTGCCCAAAAATGAGTGAAGTTCATACGCCATAGAATTGTGTCACATCATTGCCTCGAAACAATAATCGAGGACTGCAACATTAAATGAGCATTGCTTTATCCTGTACTTTCTCTGTCATGGAGGCGTTAGACATTTCCAAGCAATTAATTGTATTTAAAAGCAATCATTAGAATTAAATAATCAAGGAGTTGGAGAAATAAATGAACTTGATTCCCCCTTGATTAAAGGTGCAAGATTCCCCCTTGATTAATGCTCCAGCAGATCGTTTTCATGGTTGAACGATCTGCTTTAGTTGTTGGTAACAGCTAGATGCTATGATGTACTTTGTGTATCTTGCTGCTTTTGTTAGCAGATCGTATTTACTTTGAACGATCTGCTTTACTTGGTGTTAGCAGCTGGCTGATGTTGACTGCCATTTGAAGTAAAGAGCCAGATCGTTTTCTTCATTTTAGTGATCTGTTGTTGGTTGCTTTTGGAAGTAGAGGAACAGATCGTTTTCATCTTTTGAACGATCTGCTATTCTTAATATCAACATTTGTTGCTTTCTTTTCATGCAGCTCGCTGCTCGCTGCTTTTGTTGATAGATAGCAGGTCGTTTTCTTCTTTGAACGATCTGCCTCGTGTTTTTAACTAAACAACAGGCTGTAAGACTTCAAAGTAAAATATGTTTTGAAATTAAGCACAAGTTTAACAGCACATTAACACTTAGTAAATAAGTAGCTAGGATAAGGGTGTGATAACTGTTGGTCCCGAAAGAGCAAGGTTTGGTGTATGGGGGGGGGGGGAATACACCAAATACAAACTTTTCAGTTTACTTGACTAATTTAATAAGAGAGTAGTAAGCTTTCTGGATTACAGATCGCTCAAGGTGACAGACCAGATTAATTATCCAATCTATCGTGTTCTGTCCAGGCAGAAACTCTCAAGTGAATGATACACAGCAGAAAGTAAGAGTGATCTTATTCTCCAACTATGTATTGTGTGCGGAATAATGGTGGACTTAGTCGGTGCTCTTGTTTAGAAAACCTTTAGAAAATTTAACCAAGTATTTAGAGAATTGATTAAGAATGCAGTTTGTATGATAGTGACAGATAGAGGATAAAACAACTGAAAGTAAATGCAGAAAGTAAATAACACAGTTATTTTTACGTGGTTCGGGAAACCCCCTACGTCCACGGTCTAATCCTAAATGGATTAGATATCCACTACTAGGATACTCTCTTATTTATACTCGCTGAGAACGAGCCACAAGTTTCAATTTACAAAGCAGATTGAAACTTATGCACGAATAAGGGTCGTGTCCCTTTACAACTTACAGAAAACTACTGTAAAACAAGATATCTTCACGTTAATCCACTAGAAACTACTAGCTAGCAAAGATCTCCTTCTTCTCTCGATAAGACAGACTTGAATCGAGGTGTGATTGTGATCACGAACGATTTGAAGCTCTTGTCTGATGTGAGATAGAATGCTTGAGAATATTTCTGTAGTATTACGTTAGCATTTCAGACTTTGAATCTTCAAAGATATATATGCTCTGAATTTTTGAAATTCTAGCCGTTTGTTGATTGGCGTGATTTGATTTGTGGATTGCCAATCAATCATATCATTTCTTTCCTTGTAGAGTTGTTGATTGAATCTTCTATGAATGGGAAGCAGATCATCTGTGATTAATTTCCTTCTTCGTGTCAATCAGTGATTCTCTTTCCAATTCTCGATGGATGGATTTTAATGCATCATTGACAGGTTTGGTTCAGCTCTTTCTGTTTTGCTTCAAACCTTCTGGTTATGCCCTTTCTGGTTCTAATGTCTTTCTGGTTCAAATGTCTTTCTGGTTGAACACTGGTTGGGTACTCTCTGGTTGAGCAACTTTCTATTAAAGTTGATTTGCTCCAACTTTCTGTTCGAGACTTGCTGGTTCAACTTTTTGTCTGAGACTTGCTGGTTCAGCTTTCTGTCTAAGACTTCTTGTTTCAGCTTTCTTTCTGAGACTTGCTGGTTCAGCTTTCTGTCTGAGACTTGCTGGTTCAGCTTTCTGTCAGAGACTTGCTGGTTCAGCTTTCTGTCAGAGACTTGCTGGTTCAGCTTTCTGTCAGAGACTTGCTGGTTCAGCTTTCATCTGTTACAATGAGACAATGTAGAAATAACACAGAACGTGGATAATATCAAGTGTGTTTTCGAAATAACATCATCAAAACTTAAATTATTCGTGGGGTTCCCAACAATTTCCCCCTTTTTGATGATGTCGAAACCACACTTAATCATGTGAAAAGAACATATGTTATGTTCAGGATAGATTAGCCAATTGTTATTTAGGTTGAATAACAATAAATAACAAGAGAATAATGGGACAGTAAGTCATTGTCTCCAGAAAAACTCCACATTGAATATATATCAGAATATATGAGTACATGTGGTCAGCAACAAAATAACAGACAGAAAAAAAAAAAACAGAATATAAGAATAAGAATCAGTCTAAGAAAACCATCTAGCTGCTCCGCCCTTCTTCATTTTCTCTCTTTGCGCATCAGATACCAGCTGGATGCTCTCATAGATTCCATCTCTTACTCTGGCATAGTTCGGGTCATGGTTATCGATTTTGTAACCCTTGATCTTTGCCAGCTGGTTGATGTAATTTAAGATGTAGCTCTTATCAGGTATGTTGCTGCCAGGTATTGTTGGACAGACCATGTATTCTTTCTCCGGAGCTTTGATCTTTATCTTGGCATCAGAAGCTGCTGTTCTGATCCTCTGTATGAGCTCCTTGTCTCTGAAGTTGTCCAGATATCTGTTGAAATCTTCATCTGGAGTGGATTCAGAGTATGTAGGTTCCTTCAAGAAATATCGGTTCAAGATGAACCCTTGCTTGACCTTTTCCCAGTCATTCTGGTCACCCTCTGGAACCCATGTATCATTTGGTGTTTTCTTCTGCAAAGATAGGTTCCAGGAGAATGGTTTCTTCTTCTTCTTTTTGGACTGAGTGGTTGATTGAGATGACTGTTGCTGTGAGCGTTCTATAGATGAAGGCGAGGAGAAAGGAGTTTGGAAAGATTTCTCTTCGGCCTCCTGAGCAGCTAGCTTCCTCTCCCTCTCTGCCCGTTCTTTGTAGAACTGCGCTCTGAACACTGGATCACATGCTTGATCCATGCTCACACCAAACAGCAACAGTTCAGCAATTTGATCACCCTCATCCACTGGTTTCTTGCCTCTGTCCATGGGGGTTTTTGGTTGAGCTGTTTCTGGTCCGAGCAGAGTAGGATCTGGCCTTGGAGGTGTGGTAGGTCTGGGTTGAGGTTGAGTTGGTGCTTGTGTTTCTGTTGCAGTTTTCACCTCATCTGTCCTCAGACCCTTGCTGCTATCTTTGTCTGCCTTGCTGCTACCCTTTCCTCCCGAGATTTCCCCCTTTTCGACATCATCAAGAAGGGTAGTGATGAGTGTACGAAGTGAGGCAATCTCTTTAGTCATTTTCACAAACTTCTCTTCAGCTTCTGATTTGAATCCAAGCAGAAAATTTATGGTCTGGTTGGAGGCGTCCAGTTTTTGCTCTAATCTGCTGTTCAAAGTTGATAGAGTCTTGTCATAAGTTTCTTGCAACTCTTCGACAGCAGTGATGCGGTTGCTCTGCACTTCAAATTCTTCTGGGTTGGGATACAGAAGGTTATTCAGGACATCTACCTGATGTTTCTGCATCAGCTCCATAAATTTCTGATTTTCAAAGTTAGCAAACTGAGAATGAATGGATAAGTCAGTAGCTTCTTTCAACTGGGCAGCAAGTTGATTTCCTTTTTGTTCTACAGCTGCAGTAATTGTCTCTTGTTGTTTTGCTAACAGGTCAGCTATCAAGCTAGCGGCCTTGTCTGCTTTTTCTTCTATGCCAGTCAGGCGAAGATTTATCTTGTTTTGGCCAGCTTCATTTGCTGCTCTATCATCATCAATCTTCTTATCCAGTTCCTTCCTGATTGTTCTGAGCTTGCCTCTTATGTCACGATCCATGTCATTGACATAGTCTTTCTGATGTTGATTAAAATCAGAAAGAATCTGGGTGGCTTTCTCTTGTATGGAGTTGCATACATCAGTCATGTGGTCTTCAACTCTAAGAGTAATCAGATTGTCCAGTTGATAGTTATTGAAGGTCTTGGGCTTTCTTTCCAAGAGTTCTTCCATGATGTAGAAGTTGACGTGTTTCTTCAACTTCTGTGCAGCGCCATGGGTATATATTTCATTGCTTGGCTCCCCGCCAATGTGCTGGCCCACTGGTTCATTATCACCTAAATCAAGGTCGATGATAGGTGTTTTCTTGGCAGACTTCTTGGATGAAGTTTTTCCCTGCTCTGGTTGTTGTTCTGCCTCTTGTTGTGGTTGTTCTGCTGGTGCTGCTTCATCCATCTGGACTTCGGGTTGTGGTGTTGGCAGATCAATCTTCAAACACTCTGCCTCTTGTTTCATAAGGCCAGAGATAAGTTGCTTGTATTCTGTTCTCACTTCTTGAACAGTGGAGACTTGGAGCAGACTCAGCAGCGTTGCTTCTTCCTTCTTTAGTTCATCAATAGTTTTGAGCTGAAGCAGTGCATCAAATACATAGTACTCGCTGTCCTTGACAAGCAAGTAAAATTTGATGCGTCTTGCTGCTCCCAAACTCTCTGGAAGCAGATTGATTCCAGGGAACTCTTGCATGACAGAATGTTCAGCCTCGTTTTCCAGCAGATTGATGACACTCTCTGATTGTTGTCTCCTTTCTTCTGCTTCATCTGCAGATTCTCCTTCCTCGTCGTCCTCACTGATTTTCTCCATTCTGCTAGGTGAGGGTGTGGTTGTTCTGGCTGGAGAGTAATCTTTCTCTTTATAAGGATGAGAGCTTGACTCAGGGGCCACTTCTGTTGGTTCTGTTGCTCCCTGTGGTGCTTCTTCTTCTTGTTCTGTTTGTGTGTGTTCTGGCATATCTGACTGTTCTGCTGAGGCAGCTGGTGGTGAAGAAGGCTCTTGTACTTTCTGTAGTCGTCGTTTCTTTTGTTTCGGCTGCGAGGCAGAGGTTTCTGTCTCAACAGAGCTACCTCGTTTACGTGCTGCCTTTTCTTTTACTACTCTTTCCTTGGAAACTTTCTCTTTCTTCTTCTCAACACCTTTAGTAGGTGGTACCTATGTAGGGTTAGAACTACCCACTTCCAGTGCTGCAACACGATGCACCTCATCAGGTATTTTGTTGAAAAATTGTGGTGCGAGCCCCAAGGACATCTCCAGTTGATGTTGATCTTTGGGTATAGAAAGACTGGTGTTGAAATCCACAGCATCATCCCAGACTTTCTGCTTGAAAAATCTTTCCACCATCAGACTGATCTTGGTGGTGTGTCGTAGATTTCTTCGAACTTCCACGGAAGTTCCTCTGCCTCTGCTGTCCTTGGTATATGTGACCAATTTTGCTTCCTTGGCCATCAGTTCAAACAATATTCTGCTCCAGTTGACTCGAAGATTGAGGACAACCGCTGTGAGAATTCGGAATTTCTCAGGAGTCACTTGATCATACGACCCACTATGGTTCAGAAATATCCTCTGAATCATCTCGAGTAATAACTTGAATCCTGGTTGAAGTAGAGATCGTTGAAACATTCTTCCAGTATATTTTATTGGTATCACCATTACTAATTCCACTGCTTCTTGCAGTTGTGCAGGAGTGATTTCTTCTAGTGTTAAGCCTTCATCTTTCAACCGGTACGTCTGGTTGATCATCTCAATGACATTGTACGGCGTTTTGCTGGTTTTATCGCCGATTGGCATCAACACGTTCGCTTCAAAGCCGTGTTTATCATTCTTCCATGTCAGGTAGAATGAAGCCACTTGTTTTGCCAAGAATGCGTTAGGGTGAGAGGTAACAATATTGCAGAAACCTAACATCATAAGAACATACAAAACCAGTATATGTACATTCATCAGTTTATATGAACAAGTATAAATTCCCACATCTAAGCAGTTTAAATTAGAGCAAGGGACAATGTATGGGCAGTTCATAAGAGAGCAATAATGAAAGTAAGATGCAGAATATAAATAACTTCAAAAACCTTTGCAGCGAGTAACAATGGCGAAAATTTCTTCAAGTTTTCGAAAACCGTGAGTATGGAGCACAGCATATGGTTCAGGTGAGAGAAACTTTTGAACCTCGGTTACGTGTTGAAGAAACAGAGAATTTTGAGGTGCCATAATCAAATCGAAGATGTTTTGAGAGAAATTTGCAGAAAAAGTTGGGAAATCCTTAAGTGCTTAATGATAGTAGTGCTCAGTGCAATGAAAGTGAAAGTGAACAGTCTAGTGAGATATATCGCATATATATAACACAATAATCAATAGTAAATATTAAGGCGGTAAGAAAGTGAAGGGTTGGATAAATTTTCTCCCTTTTTAGGTTTTCCCGCTTCAGTTGATTGATTTGCCGCCTTTCATTGCGTGTGATATACGCGCTAGATCCTAGGGTTTGTAGGCGAGCGTGTGCGTATCTTCCTTTCCACTGCAATCTTTCCTTTTTCTTTTTCTTGCAAGGATTTTCTCGATCCCAGTTCCCAAAGATGTGCCAATCATGACAAAAATAGAAGATTTAGTACATCTAGGTTAGAAAATACACTTTTACAGACTGTAACCTAGGTGAGTGACGTCATGAGCACTTTAATTTCCTAAAAAGATCCCCCTTGACTTAGTATTTAAGAAATAATTTTCAGATGCCACGTGTGATTTTTATTTCCATCTTGGCACTTTTAAAAATTCAGGAAGACTTCGATCTGGTAACTTTGGTAGTTAACTGTCTGGTAACCTTCTGTTGTCAGCTATCTGGTAACCTTCTGTTGTTAACTATCTGGTAACCTTCTGTTGATAATTGTCTGGTAACCTTCTGTTGTTAACTATCTGGTAACCTTCTGTTGATAATTGTCTGGTAACCTTCTGTTGTTAACTATCTGGTAACCTTCTGTTTGACAATCTATTATTGTCTCTCTGTCTGTTTATCCGGATTTAGTAGTCCAAGCTTGCCACATAGCATCTTAAATCTATCTTCTGGTAGGGCTTTAGTTAAGATGTCAGCACGTTGGATGTCTGTGTGAATCTTTTCGATCTGGATATGCTTTCTCTCCACATGATCTCTAATAAAGTGATGTCTCACATCAACATGTTTGCATCTTGTATGAAGTACTGGATTCTGTGTTATAGCTATTGCACTTGAACTGTCACAGAATATGGGTATCTCCTTCACTTCGATTTCGTAGTCCTTTAGTTGCTGCTTCAACCATAGGATTTGTGCACAACAGCTTCCAGCAGCCATATATTCTGCTTCTGTGGTTGATGTGGCAACAGATGTCTGTTTCTTTGAGAACCAAGATATTAACTTGTTTCCAAGAAATTGACACGTTCCAGAGGTAGACTTTCTGTCTAGTTTGCAACCTGCATAATCTGAGTCAGAATAGCCTGTAAGTTCAAAATTATCATCTTGTGGATACCAGAGACCAATGTGGGCTGTTCCCTTAAGATATCTAAGTATCTTTTTGGCAGCTTCCATATGAGATTCTTTGGGATTTGCTTGGTATCTTGCACATACACCAACTGCAAAAGTGATGTCTGGTCGACTTGCAGTAAGGTATAGTAATGATCCAATGATCCCTCTATATTGTGTGATGTTTGTTGGTTTTCCTTCTGGATCTGGATCTATCTTCCCGTTTGACTGCATTGGAATTTTAACTGTTCTGCTGTCTTTCATCCCAAATTTGACTAGCAGATCATTGATGTATTTTGCTTGATTAATAAAGATACCATCTGGTAACTGTTTTACTTGCAAGCCTAAGAAGAAATTCATCTCGCCCATCATGGACATTTGATATTAGTTCTGCAAATTTGTCACACAGATAGGGAGATTGTGATCCAAAGATTATGTCATCCACATATATCTGAACCAAAAGAATGTGTTCTTTGACTTTGATGACAAACAGTGTCTTGTCAACAGAACCTCTTCTGAAGCCTGATTCCAGTAGGAATGTTGACAATGTTTCATACCACGCTCTGGGTGCCTGTTTTAGTCCATACACAGCTTTAGCTAGCCTATATACTCTCTGGTCAAGATTCTCTTCTTCGAAACCAGGAGGTTGCTCAACATACACTTCTTCTTCGAGTATACCATTTAAAAATGCAATTTTAACATCCATCTGGTATACCTTAAATCTTTTGTATGCTGCATATGCTAGAAATAGTCTAATTGCTTCCAATCTGGCCACAGGTGCAAAGGTCTCATCAAAATCGATACCTTCCTGTTGATTGTATCCCTTTGCAACAAGTCTAGCCTTGTTTCTGACTACTTCTCCGTTTTCATCTCGTTTGTTTTTGAATACCCACTTGACACCTATCACTCCCTGATGTTTTGGTCTGTCAACCATATACCAGACTTGGTTTCTTTTAAACTCATTAAGTTCTTCTTGCATAGCTATGACCCAGTCTGCATCTTTAAGTGCTTCATAAGTGTCAGAGGGTTCTACACGTGATAGATAACAACTTAGAAGTGCACTTTCTCCATGCATTCTTCTAGTTCTCACTTTGTCTGTTGGGTTCCCAACAATCTGATCAGAAGGATGATTTTCTTGAATCCATTTCCTTCTGCTGGACATTTCTTCTTCTGATATCTCAGGTTCTGGTTCGTTTGTTGGATCCTCGAATTCTGGGTGAGATGTTTGAAAAGGATTTTCAACTTCTGGTTCTTCAATTTCTTGATTATTATTCCAACCATTTGTATCCCTTGATTCTTCTGATTGATCTTGAGCTTGCTCAACATTGTTTTCTTCTTCTTCTGGTTGATTATTTTCTGGTGGGATTAGTGTGATCTGTTCTGTTCCCCCTTGCTGCAAGCTTACTGCTTCAGCATTATTTGGTGTTTCAACATCATTTTCTTCTGATGTATTCCAGATTAGAATATCTTCTAACAAAATTCCTCCTGTTCTCTTATTCTTGTTCTGGTCTTGTGTTTGATCATCACCAAATTCTTTGTCAAAGATGAAAGATTCATCAAAGACAATGTGAGGGGTTACCTCCACAATATGAGTCTTTTTGTTGTAAACCCTATAAGCTTTACTAACATCAGAATATCCTAGGAATATTCCAGGGTCAGCTTTGCTATCAAAAGTTTTCAACTGTGACTTCCCATTATTATGGATGTAACATAAACAACCAAAAGTACAGAAGTAATGTATCCTGGGCTTTCTGTTGTTCCAAACTTCATATGGTGTCTTTCCATGTCTGATGGTAACTACAGCTCTATTCTGTGTATAGCAGGCTGTAGAGATAGCTTCTGCCCAAAATTTCTTGGGTAATCTGGTTGCATTAAGCATTGTTCGAGCTGCTTCTTTTAATGATCTGTTTCTTCTTTCAACTACACCGTTCTGTTGAGGTGTTCTAGCAGCAGATGTTTGATGTGTGATTCCCATCTGGTTGCAGTAACCCTCAATCTTCTGGTTTAGGAATTCTGTTCCACGATCTGTTCTGATGGTGGTAACAGAAATTTCTTTTTTCTTGGTGATCTTGTTGAGGAAGTTTGGCAGCTTTTCCAATGTCTCTTTCTTCTTATATAAGAAGATTACCCATGTGAATCTTGAATAATCATCAATGATGACTAGTGTGTATTTCCTACCATTTATACTTAATGGTTTAACTAGACCAAATAAGTCTAAATGTAGTAACTCTAGGATTCTGGTGGAGGACTGAGCAGATTTGCCAAAAAATGATGATCTGGTTTGTTTTCCAGCTTGACATGCTTCGCAGATGTGATTCTTGTCATATATTTGTGTTGGGAACCCCATAACATTTCTTAGTTTTGATGATGGTTTTTCAA
>JAPKLX010000068.1:1039160-1050235 GCA_026898415.1 Leonotis leonurus | reverse complement strand
TATTCCCCCCCCCCCCCCCCCATACACCAATCTAGCTCTTTCGGGACCAACAAATGACCTTCCACATTTTGATATATTGTGCACGTAAACACATCTCAATTCTGAAACTCCAGTCTTCATATCCAGCAGTGGAGAAATCCTCACAAGCACGTATCATCTGTCCTTCCATAATTTCAAGATAGATGATTAAATATAGATGCAAATGCAATATGCGGTGAAAACGATTTTAAGATCTATCCAAGATGACCACACAGAGATAATCTCTTGTGAATTAGAAACAATGGTCAAAATGGACCACTGCTCTGATACCACTTGTTGGTCCCGAAAGAGCTAGATTGGTGTATGGGGGGGAATACACCAATTCTAAACTTTTTAGGTTTTCTTGTTTACAGCTTAAATGTAAGGTTTTAGCACACTTAATAACTAAGATAGCTAGGATTAGTAAAACAAATCTTCTTGTCAGGAAGATTAAATCTTACTCAAATAATACCTTACGTGTGAATAACAATAATCAAGAGTGTTAAACACAGATTTAAATTTGATTAAAGTTGTGTGCGGAATATGGTGGTTAATGCTCTTTTTAAAGTGAAAAACGTTTTCTTTAGTCAATCTTTAACACAACCAAGTTAATGCAAGAGTATGAAGGGTATGATGATCAAGAGAAACAGAAAGAAAGAACACGAAGAATTTAACGTGGTTCGGGATAAACTTTCCCTACGTCCACGGCTCGATCAAACTAGATCGAAATCAACTATGTCTCCTTTGTTTTTACTCGTTGAGTACGAGCCTCAAGTTTTATCAAAACTAGATAACAACTTGAGATTACACTTCTTATATTGAAGAACTACAATCTAAATCTTACAACTTTTGGATCAAAACTAGATCCTAACTTGGGTTTTGGTAAACAACAAATTTCCAGAAAGTAAATCTTCAAAATAATAAACACAACAGAGAATTCTTGAGGGTAGGGTGTGTTTAGAGTGTTGAGAGCTTTGAAGATTTTTGAGCAGAGTAATTGCAGAATAATAGCTTGAATTCTCGAACCTCTTTCTGGAGGTGAAGGTGGTATTTATAGCCTCATTGGAGATGAAGATGTCCTTCCCTCATTGCATTAATGGCAGCATTAAATGCATGGCAGGGTTGTTGAGACACGCGCTGCCACATGAGAGTTGTTTCCACCTTTCACGCGATTTCTCAATGTATTGCCATACTGGGAATGATTCACCGTACTGGAATTTTGATATCCTTGTACTTCATTCCTTAAAACATGTTGTTGATGTGACAATACATGGAGTGGTTGACTTGTGACAAATTTAGGTATGTCGGCAGTCCACCGTAGTTATGGTGAGGGGCAGCTTGTATTTGATGTCATGACAGCTCGCTGTCCCTCGTTGTAAACTTCATCTCTGGTTCTCTATTGAAAGTGACGACCAGATCATTTTTTGGTGTAAAACGATCTCTTCTTGAAACGTCGATCGATCTGATGAAGATATTGAGCAGTGGGCTGACGTAGTCTTTTAGTAACGAGCTGCTCATCCATTTGAAATGGTTAAGATCGATCGGATGTTAGTTCTAAGCAGCGGGCTGGCTTTGAAGATCTAGCTGCTTAGCCACTTGTAATAACAAACAAATTCTATTTTCTAAGCTAACTCTAGTCTATAGAACCAGATCGAAATAAGTATGTTTGAAATCTCAAACCACTTTTACATTTGTGATCTGTGATAGATGAACTAAAGGTTGAAACCAAGAAATAAGTAATAATGTTAGCGAGCTGCTTATGTAGGAAGCAGATCGTTATTTATGTATAAAAACGATCTGCTCACCATATAGGGAGCTAGCTGACTTACAAAGCAAGAAACTTGTTATCATAGTAATCATTGTGTCCAGGATACCTTTTACTAGAATAATACAGATCGTTATTTATATACCAGAAACGATCTGCTTCTATTATACTTAAGATATTCCTTAATAGATGGCAATGACTACTTGGTTTCCAAAACATCAAAGTGTAGTTTCGAGGAACATCATCAAAACAAATATAAATTCATGGGGTTCCCAACAGAGAGCGAAGAAGATATACCACATCATATTCAGGTTCACATTAATGCTCCGAACATATATACGAAGATTATACCAGTGGTTTAAATTCCACATGAATATATGTATTTTTCTTATATCTTTCGTGACATAGAAAATAATTTTACGTGCATATATTTTGATCATTCATAATTTAAGTGCATATTATGATTTAGTGAACTGTTTTGTTCGAATTATACATTTTTACGAATTGAATCTATCATATTTGTTTTTAGAATAATATTTACGTGACATATATGCCTGGACCGCTGGTATATCCCTGTCAAACTGCTCGGATGATGAACAAGTACCCGTGCGGTTTATGAGGGAATTACCAGCGGTCTATGTAATGTTTATTAGATATAATTATTGTAGTAGCATTTCTAGTAAAATTAAGTATAATATGTGTATAATTGAGTGATTTATGTAATTGATTTATGAAATTACGATTGTTTTTAATGTAATTATTATAAACAATACATAAAATAGAGTATATAACAATATATACTAAACAATACATACTAAATAATATATATTAAACAATATGTAAGAGCGTGTAAGACTTTGTGTAAGACTTTTGATGCTATTTCATATTTTTTTTAATGTAATGAGTATTTTCTACATACAACTTAATGTTTTGAGTATTTTTTACATCTAATTTTTGAAAGTGGGTACTTTTACCATTTACACTTAAGAAAAATTACAAATTTAGTTAAACTTGCCTCATCAATTTTTATTTTAAATAGGGGCAAAAGAGAAGATTGACTTTTATTCTTTCTCATCTCATTTTGTTTTATATGCATGACTTGGAATTTAAAAAGATAACTAGAATGAAAGGAAGAGAGAGAATAATATATAGGAAAGAGAAAATGACATAAGTCTTACAATCAATCTTTTCACTTTTTTCCTCATTCTTCCAAGTTTGAGACTTTCAATCATCTTCTTCTTCTTTCTTCACTCTTTCAATAAAACCTCAAGGTATATACTTTAAAGTTATCTTTATTTTATAAATTTAGTTTTTAGATTTTAAAGTTCAAACTTTGTTATAACTATGTGAATGAAATATAATAATTTTATTTTCAAACTATGATTGTGAAAAATATAATAATTTAAGGCTTTATAGTCAAAAAAACTAATACGGAGTATATTACAATTGAATATTAATGTTGAAATTATAGTGAATTGTTGGTTTTGTAGATATTGAAGGGAAATTGAAGAATTATTGACATATTAGGTTTGAGTACAAAGAGAATGCATATCTTGATTAAATGCTTAGGGTTATAAATACTAGTAAATGTTATTTTAATGATAATATAATATTGTTGTTTGATTGCATATTTTTTTTGAATATTTGTGTGATTGAGAAATAATATAATTGAAGGTGTCATGACTTTTAATGATGATTTGATTCAACAGTTTATTTAAAATCTTATTTACTATATTTTGTTATCAAATAAGAATAGATAAATTTCTTATTAGAAAATCATGAGAGATATATGAAGAGACAAATCAAAAAGAAAAGACGCATCAAGAACAAGTGGGTGTCTCTTCATAGAAACCTTGAGTTGAGGTCAAATTGGATGATCTCCCTGCAGACCCGAGTTTAAGGACAAAGATTTCAGCTTATGATAATGATCGAGAAAAGGTAAGAAGAAGTTACGTGCAGAAAGGGCCTTCACAATTTTCCACAAAGAATGTTTGGTAAGTTTTCAAGAGGATTTTGTCCATCCTGGTTCAATAAATTTCAGAATTGGTTGGAGATCATAGAGAAGGATGTTGCATTCTATTTATGTTGCTATCTATTTCGTTCCGATTTGGGAAAAGAAGTTGGTGGAGATTCATTTACTACAGTTGGATTTAGTAATTGAAAAATTAAAAAAAAATAGTTGCTTACTAAACATGTGAGAAGTTCTAACAACACACATAATCAAGCTTGGCAAAAATGTGTTAGTTTGATGAAGGAAAGTCAACACATTGAAGTTGTTATTTGTAGGCAATCTGAGCAAACTCATAGTCTTTACAAAGCTAGATTAACGGCTTCAGTTGACTGCCTTAGATATTTGTTACGTCAAGGCTTGGCTTTTCGAAGACATGATGAATCTGAAAGTTCCTCCAATTAAGGTAATTTTCTTGAACTACTGAAATTTACTGCTGATCATAATGAAGAGATAAAGAGTATTGTGTTTAAAAATGCTCCAGAGAATAACTAATTAACTTCTCCAGATATTCAAAAGGATATTGTGCATGCTGCTACTTTTGAAACGACCTATGCAATAAGGAAAGAACTCGGAGATGATTTTTTTGCCATATTAGTTGATGAATCTCGTGATGTATTTGATAAAGAACAAATGACTGTTGTTTTATGGTATGTGAATTCAAACAGATTTGTTGTTGATCATTTACTTGGAATTGTTCATGTTAGTGATATTTCTTCTATGTCACTCAAGAAAGCTATTGAATCACTTCTTTCAAATTTTGGATTAAGCATAGCTAGAATTAGAGGGCAGTGATATAATGGTGCAAGTAATACGCGAGGAGAATTCAATGGACTTAAAATTTTGGTTTTGAAAGATAATCCTACCGATTTTTATATTCATTATTTTGTCCATCGGCTTCAACTTACAATTGTTTCAGTAGCAAAAAATCATCTCCAAGTTGTTGCTCTTTCTAACTTGGTCGTCATCCTAGTTAAAGTTGTTGGGGGTTCGTGTAAAAGACAAGATATATTTAGAGAGAAACAACTGTCAAAAGTTAGAAGAGCACTTGGAAGTGAATAAATATTTAGCGGTCGTGATTTAAATCAAGAATCTAGGCTTAAAAGAGCAGGTGATACTCGTTGGGGTTCTCACTATGGCACATTGATGAGTTTGATTACAAGTTTTTATACTATTAATGATGTCCTAGAATATGTAGTTGAAGATGGATCTCATTTAGAACATAAAGTTGAAGCCGTTAGTCTTGTTGAGTCTTTGGGAACTTCTGATTTTGCTTTTACTTTGCACCTAATGTAGAATATATTGGTTATAACAAATGACCTCTCCCAAATTTTGCAAAGAAAGAGTCAATATATTGTGAATGGTACAAGTTAAAGTGTCAAAGAAAAGGCTTCAAGAGATGAGAGATCATGGGTGGGATGATTTACTGGATGCAGTAGTGATGTTTTGTAATCGTCATGAAATTGAAATTCCGAGCATGCATGATGTTCGTGTTCTCAAGGGTAGATCAAAACGTAAAGCTCCAAGAGTTGCCAATTTACACTACTATAAGGTAAGTGTATTTTATGAAGTTTTGGATATGCAACTTTAAGAGCTCAATGATCGATTCACGAAAGAAAACACTAATTTACTTCTTTGGGTGGAATGTCTTTCTCCAAATGACAATTTTTCTGCTTTTGATAAAGAGAAACTAATACATTTTGCAAAATTTTATCCATCTGATTTTTCTTCAGTTGAGATAATGACTTTAGATAACAAATTTAAGAATTATGTCATGGATGTGCAATCTAGTGAAGACTTTATTAATCTGAAAGGAATATGATGTTTCGCAAGAGAAATGACGAAGACAAAAAGAGATGTTGTGTATCGATTGGTGTATAACCTTATTAAACTTGCACTTGTTTTGCATGTGACAATTCAACTGTGGAAAGAGTTTTTTTTGGCATGAAGATCGTGAAGAATCGCATTCGAAATCGGATGGCTGATCGTTGAATGAATGATTGTTTGGTTACTTATATTGAGAAGGAAATTTTTAGTGCAGTGGATAATGAGTTGATATTACACCATTTTAAGGATATGTGTAAATGTAGGGAATTATTGTAATGATATTTTATTATATAACTTTTATCTAATATTTTAAGTTCATAAATACTTCCTCCCCACCCCCATGTTCGGGGGTCTGGCTCCACCATTGGAATTAATCAATGTATAATATAATATTTTTATCGATTCTAATTTTTTTTTTAAATTATTGTAATTGAGATTGAAAATATATCCTAGAAATATATGTCGCTTATTCTAAAATATATTTTTATTTTCATGTTGTATTATATTTGAAACATAAATTTATCCTTCCAAAATGAGAGTTAAAAATATAATCATTTCACTCTTTTTATCTCTCCATTCTATATACATTATAATTTCACGATTTTCCTCTCATTTTTTTCACTATGAGAATGGATAACACTACATTTCAGATTTAAATTGATAATATTATCCCTCCTTAAAGTGAAATGAATGAATTAAGAAGAAATGATGAAATTACAATTTAAATAGAAGGGAAAAATAAATTTAAAAAATAATTATAATTCTCAGTTTTGAGTTTTGGAAGAATAAATTTATTCTCCAAACAAAACATTATAAGTTAGTCGATGATTACATGAGGATGAAGAACACTCAAAATAAAAAAGAATGGTTTATTAATTAGAAACGGTGATAGTGCATTGCTTTTCTTTTTCTATATTGTCACATTCCTTTCGCTAAAGAAAATTGGTTGCATTGCACAAACCATGTTGATTTCCACATGCCCAAATGCCCCTCACCTAATTCACGGGAACACACTTTCTTCCAGTCCTAAATCTTAACCCACAATAAAGTGATGATTACATGAGGGAGAAAAGGAAAAGGTATACTTTAATTTCTCGAAAAAGATCTCTAAAGAGAAACTGAGTCTTCTCTTTTTTTTTTTTTTTTTGCCATCATTTTCAAATTATGGATTTTTTATTATTAGAGGTTCAATCTCATATTCTTGTTATTTAAATATGATATTATAGTCCCTGTATCTCAAATTAATATCTCAAATCATTAAAATTAATTCAAATACCAAAATAAAGAGTAAATTTTTACTATCATCCTATTTATTACATAAAAAAATTTAACGTTCAAAAGGATAAGATAGAAATTTTAATATAATTTTATTCTTAAATTTTAAAATAAAAAATTGAATAGAGAATATTTTTTGTTTATCAAACACTTATTGGGAGACGAGGAATAGTTATATCTATAAAAATATAATACTCATGCACCCAATACACTCAAAATGTGGAGTATCTTTTTTCACTTGAAGTGATATTTTAAATTTTATATACTTCTCATAAGAGGAGAAGTGTAAGAATATATGATTAGAGGCTGAATTTCGCATTCTTGTAAGTGAGTTTTAATGTATTCAATTCCAAAGTTGTACCCGTTTTCACGTAAGAATAATCAACAAAACGGTGCGAATAAATACATTTCCAACTTCACATCTATCATGCGAAATGATCCTTAATTTCTTATCATGAATAGAGAATTGACGGTGGTACAAATTAAGTAAATATATTTTATTTTTATTTTAAATTTGAATGAATAAGTTCCTCTCAACATTTCGTTGAACTTGTGGGCTATATGTGAACATGACTATAGCCTCACCTCACAGTGGTTCATTTGCTCCTCGAATTAAATATTGGACAATATTTCTAGAATATTTTTGGTATGACATTGGTGAAATGCATTTTCTCAATACAATTAATCTACATACCCGACCAAACGTCTTAAGATATACTTAGACTATGTTTAAGTAACCCACGCCATACTCTCAGGAAAAGCTCGAACGACCCTTAAACAAAAACAAAAGGGTACTTGTACCCGAAACCGACACAGGTGGGTAGGTAGAGAATACCTAGGGGCGCGAGACAACTCTCTCTAAGAAACTCGGCAAAATAGCCCCGTAACTTCGGGAGAAGGGGTGCCTCCTCACAAAGGGGGTCGCAGTGACCAGGCCCGGACGACTGTTTACCAAAAACACAGGTCTCCGCAAAGTCGTAAGACCATGTATGGGGGCTGACGCCTGCCCAGTGCCAGAAGGTCAAGGAAGTTGGTGACCTGATGACAGGGGAGCCGGCGACCGAAGCCCTGGTGAACGGCGGCCGTAACTATAACGGTCCTAAGGTAGCGAATGATATTTATGATATGATACTCGTCTCAAGATAATCGCTCTATAATTGTAATAATTATATAATAATTATTTTGAGATGAGTATCATGTCATGATATCAAATATAACTTTATTATTATTTTAAAAAATTGAAACGCGGTTAATTATTTGTGTTACGGCTATTCCATAAAAAATAATGTCGGGAATTTATATGCTCACAACATTTCATTAAGATTGTTTTTGTTAAAAGGAATAACCTTGTAATTATATTTGGTATACATCTAATAATAATGACTGACCTTATTCAAAATTATTGCTATATGAAAATGAAAAGAGACCATATGAAATATGAACAGTCATGGACGGATAGCCTAGCACCACCATTGAATTCACAAATAAATGAATGAATACAAGAAAATTGAACTGATAGGAAAGGAAACAAAAGAAATACTACATGATCTCATTATTAATGTCACGTTACTTTTGGGCACGAATATTAAGAAAGTGATTTGTTGAGTGTAAAGTGGTGGAACCTAATAAAATAAATAGAGTAACTTTTTAAAAGTAAAATATTTCATATTTTAAAAACGAGCCATGATTCTTGGGACATATCGTGTGATAAATAATGAGATGGATCAACACTTGTTTTGACTCAATTACGGCTCACTCTCCGCCGCCTTCTTACTGCTGCATTGTCTCGCCTCGTTCCGCCTTCTTCTCCTTAGGTCTCTCTCTCTCTCTCATTTTATCTATTTCACCTTCCAAGCATACTCATTGCATAGGAATGTTACTGCTCAGGTGGATATGATTTACTTTATAAAAAAAATCAGTTCATATGTATAGATCTGCTTTCTCAACAACCCAATCTAGCCAAATACTGACTGGTTACACCTTCTGGGCTGCCATTAGCACGTAATTTAAACACTTTTTTGTAAGGTGTGTTTGTTGCTTGGTAGAAACTGAAAGCTTGTTTCTTCAGGTGGTTTTCAATGTCACTCTAAGCAGAGGAGAAAAACATAGATGCAACCAATGGACACTAAGCTCAACCCCTCGACACCAACCGAATCAATCAACTCTCAAGAGGTAACAAAATCCCATTAAGAGTCTTGTGCTCTATACTTTGTAATCAGAAATTCCTTTTTTATTTTATTTTTATAGAATTCATTATAGCTTGAGTTGGTTTTGTTTTGTTGACGTAATCAACTAGATTTTAATAATATGTGTAGATATTATATATATATGTGCTATTTATTTTTATTTAAAAGTTGGGGTCTTCACAGTGTTGGCCACCATTAATGGAAGAAGAGTCACCGTTGCTGATCAACCTTGCTGCCGACGAGGTGCCTGATGCCTCCTACAAATTGTATGTTGCATATATTTCGCACCTTCGCCAGTTAGTAAATATGTTTTATTTAGATTTGATAATGGCTAAATTTATGTATATGGTTTCTTATGCAGGGAAGGTCCAAGTGTGGTTGCATCGTCCAGAGTAGAAAATGCTACTGATGTTGCTGCGTATGATAAAGAAGTGCATGACAAACCTCAACCAAAGAGACAAAAGAAAACTACATCAGAGGTTTGGAATCACTTTGCTAAGGTCAAGGAGATCATTGAGAACGATGGCAAGAAGACTGAGATACTTTGGGCACAATGCAATAGATGCAAATACAAGTCTAGAGGTGAGAGTAATAATGGAACAAAGGTATTATGGAACCACTCGAAGAACAAACACAATATTATGCCGGGTCAACAACTGCTGAAAGTGGAAAAGAATGACAATGTCACAACTGTTGAACCTTATAGGTACGATCAAGAAGCTAGCTTGAGAAAATTTCATACAGCAATAATCATGCATGAGTACCCTTTCAATATAGTTGAGCATGAATACTTTGTTGAGTTCATCAAGTCTTTGCGTCCAAATTTTCCAATGAAGAGCCGCATCACCGTTAGGAAAGAAGTAATGGGAATCTTTACTCAAGAAAAGGAAAAGCTCTATGAGTATTTCAAAACCGTGAAATCTCGCTTTAGCACAACTATGGACATGTGGACATCGAATCAAAACAAAGGCTATATGTGTGTCACTGTACATTGGATTGATGAAGATTGGCACATTCAGAAGAGAATTATCAAGTTCATGCATGTAAGAGGACGACATACAGGTGCTAAGTTGTCAGAAGCATTTGTTGCTAGTGTTGTGAGATGGTTTATTAAGAAGAAGTTGTTTTCTCTAACACTTGACAATGCATCTGCAAATGACATTTGGTTAAAGTTGTTATTTCTGGACTTGGAAAAATATGCCCCCTTGTTTGTGATGGTATGTTCTTTCATGTGAGATGTGCTAATCACATACTCAATCTTGTTGTCAGAGATAGTCTTGCTGCAATTGCAAGTGTAGTGAAGAATATCCGTGCTCTTGTTGTAGCTAAAAAGAGCTCTCCGTTACAGTGGGAGAAGTTTATGAAGTGTGCAACCGAATGCCAATTGGATACAAAGAAAGGTGTTGCACTAGATGTAGCTACGAGGTGGAAATCCACCTATCTCATGTTGATGGATGCTTTATATTATAAGAATGCTTTTCATATGCTTCTTATCTTGGAGAGCCAGAGGTATGAGAAGATCGCACCATCAAATGAAGAATGGGGTAAGGCTTTATCTCTTTGCAAATGCTTGAAGAAATTCAATGATATTACTGAGCTTTTGTCTAGCACGTTGTATCCATCTGCAAACCTGTTTTATCGGAACTTTTGTAAGATTAAGTTTTTGCTGGAAGAGTGGCTTGTTAGCGATGATATCACCATTAGGACAATGGCAATGCCTATGATTGTAAAGTTTGATAAGTATTGGAAGAAGTCAAATATTGCTCTTGATGTGGCTAGTTATCTTGATCCTAGATTCAAGAAAAGGATTATAGAATTTATTATGAGGAAGTTTCATGGCGAGCTCGAATATCAAGCTCAAACGAAAAAGATAATGAAGATTATGAAAAAACTATATCAACAATATGCTTGTGATGTATTGGATGCCAGAAAGAGTTCTGCTATAATTGGTAGTCATGGTGAAACTTGTGAAGCAAGTTCTTTGTTTATGGAAAAA
>JAPKLX010000068.1:935718-1024160 GCA_026898415.1 Leonotis leonurus | reverse complement strand
TCAGAAGCAATTGCGTGTAGTTACAGTAGGGAAATAAGCCTATGAAAAGTAACCCATAAATCAAAACAAGCGTGCAACTGTTCATCTTCTCCAAATCATGAGCTAGCGTGCGCTGCCCCCTACAAAGCCTAGCTGTGCAGTGACTCTCCAGCTTCTCCCCAATCGCCATGCCTGTAGATCCAAAGGAATAAGCAACCGCATATGATTAGCATAGAATATAGATTCAATCCTCTATATAAAGGGGGAAGATTTGAGCTCAAACCACACCTAAATACTACTCACACCAAAACGCTGCCGAATTGAAATCTGAAGAAGAAGCGGGGGAAAGGAGATAGAGACAGCTTGAGGTAAGAGTTTGAAGCTCTAGCATTTTATGTTCCTACCTCTTAAAACTAGATTTAGAAATGGATTATGCATGCAAACAACTTAGAATGAACCTAGCATGCTTCGAACTTAAGAACTGATTTGAATTTAGAATTTCTAAGCTCAGAGTTAGGTGCTGCACTTTAAGCATGGATGAAATCTGATAAATGTTGAATGTAGAGTTAAAGGCATGTTACAGAAATCGCCTAAGGCACAGATGAATATGGATGAACGACCTACCCTAACCTATGAGCTGCATAATAAAAGAAGAAGAATATAAGACTTACACCTAACAAACTAGAGTAATAAGAAGTTTATGAGACAAGGATTTCCTCCGAACAGCCTCGAATTACCTCGGACAAGCTCCGAATGGCCCCGCACCACTCCGAACAGCTTCGGATGGCCTCGAGCAGGCCCCGAGCAATCTCGAACAGCCCCGCACGGCTCCGGACAGCCTCGGTTGGCCTCGAGCAGGCCCCGAACGGCTCCGGCAGACCTCGAAACCAACCGAAACCAATCTGTAAAATTTGAACATTTATAAGACTACATTACTTCACGAAATTGAAGAGGAAGAAGAGCTCGGAGAGGCTGAAGGCGACGGCTTTTGATTGCTCCGCCACGAATTGAAAACGAGAGAGAGGAACGCCGATGACCGCGCTGTGGCGGTGCCGCTGCTGCGCGAGCGGGAGCACGGTGCTGCGAGAGACAGAGAGAGCCGAGAGTGAGGGAGAAACAGATGGAGAAGATAGGGAAGAAGCGGAGGAGGTGGCTGCGGGAGCTCGGCAATGGAGCGAGCTGGAGCTCGGCAATAGAGCTCGGGCTGGAGCTCGACAATAGAGCTCGGGCTGGAGCTCGGCAATAGAGCTCGGGCTGGATCTCGGCAATAGAGCTCGGGCTGGAGCTTGGCAGGAGCTCGGGCTGGAGCTCGGCAATGGAGCGAGCTGGACCTCGGGCGGAGAAGTCTGGCGCGTGCGAGAGCTCGGCGCTGGAGCTCGGTTGGAGCTCGGTGCTGGAGCTCGGCAGGAGCTCGGCGCTGGAGCTCGGCAATGAAGCCGATGCTGAAGCTCGCTGCTGCTACGAGCTGCTGCTGCTGCGATACTGCTGTGGCGGCGCTGCTGCTGCGGCTGCGATGACGGCGCTGTGGCGGTGCTCGAGCAGGAGCACGGAGCTGCGCGGTGATGGCGGTGCGACGCGAAGAACGGAGGGGGGGAGAGACAGCGAAGAGAGAGTTAGCGTCGAGGGAGGGAGAGAAGTGAGAGGCAGAAGTGGGAGAAAAGCATCCCATGCATGTATACACGTACACACACACATATATATATATATATATATTAAATGATGATAATAGTTAAATTTGGTTAAGTATGGGCTTTATATTAAAATTTGATAATTAAACCTTATAATTAGAAATAGTTAGTCTTGGAAATAAATATTTGACGGGCCGAGTATAGTAAAATTTGCCGGTCGAGATTTAAACTTTACGGGCCGAAATAAAAATTAGAACGCACCGATTTAATTTAATTCGGATGAATTAGTAAATTATTAACGAGCTATGACTCATGCAATTAATTAAAATTGGATTAATTAGTTATATGTTAATTTGAATTCATAAGTTAGACTATGTATATAGAATTCTTCTATAAAATTTGAACTCAATTTGCTAAATTAGAATTTAATTGAGTATTTGAAATTTGATCATAAGAAATGATTAAATTATAAATCACATTTAGAGTATGATTTTTGAGGTTAGTTAAATCTAGATAAATTAGTTATTTTGATTTAAACATCAAAATATTAAATTAGAAATACCTTATATATATATATTGCCCAATAATTATTTATTGGATATAGTAAATTACCGAATCGTAAGGTGACTTAGAAACCATCATTAACGACCCCTCTAGAATTTCAATTTCTAGACTCGTATAATAGTTGAGTAGAGATTTGAGAATAATTCCCAAGCCATAAAAGGAAAATATTCTTTATACTTAGAATATGTTAAAAGCACTAGAAGATTATATCTCACTCGAGATTCTTATGAAAGGTTTCGACGAGAGGTCGGATCCGCATCACGAGAACAAGGCAAACACCTATCAAGACCATTCAAGTAGGCTTTTCTTACCCTATGAAAATATATGTGTGTATGCTTTCAAATGGAATGAGTTATTTTTTTTCAAAAGCACTGTCTTGCCATAAATGTTTTGATTTATGTATGATGCCTATCTGTTATATGATAATCGAATTCGGGTTCCAGTGGATTAGCGTCTCCACTCGAACTAGTGTACACAATGGACTGTGTGTCAGCGAAAGGTTGACCGGTCAAGTGTCTGTGGGAAGTGGCCACTTCCCCGGCACATAGAACTTCAGATATGGTTGATTACAAAGAACTAGGACTGCAGTCAAACTAGAACTTTCTCAAGAAATGATTTTTGTGAACATAGGTGCTTTAGAGACAAAATCCCTATGATTCACTCGAATGGCTTGACAGTTATATATGTATGTGTGCGATTTCGGCACGTGTCTACTGAGTACAATTTGTACTCAGCCCTGCATGTATTTCTAAACGTGCAGGATAAGAATGAAGAAGACGTGGGTGCTTGTTCGTGCTTTTGTCGAACTCCATAGTAGCTGACTCTTGGGGGTTCTACGTGTCTTCATACACGTAGGATTTTATTATGCGATCCTGAAAGTTCCGCTGCTAGACTTTTATGTAATAGATCCGCGATTAAACTCTAAACTCTGTTATGTAATGTAACGAGCGTATGACTCTGACTTCCCGATTTACGGGATATGTCCTTACTTTATGTTATGAAGGGAATATTTATCATCTTCCTCTTGTCATTTATTCTTTCATTGGTCATGTCCCCGGCTTTACTAGAATTAGTAGAAAGCGGGCGTGACAGAAGTCTTCTATCCTAGTCACAGCATGATTATAAGGACAGATAGTTAATTTATCTATATGTTCCTTTTACATTGTAGCTGTTTCTAAACTAAGTCTAGAAAGACAGATCGTTATAAGTAAGTTTGAAACTTCAAATTTCTTTTACAATTGTGATCTGAAAAAAAAATCCTAGAGATAATGAAATAAAAAACCAAGACAAGTATAGGTAGACAGCGAGCTGTAAGATTGAGAGACATATCGTTATTTTATTAAATCGATCTGTTCCAAACTTAGAACTAATTGTCTGTACAACTCAATGAATACTTGTAATCTTAGTAGTCAATATGTTCAGGAAAGTTTTGTAAGAATAATACAGATAGTAAACCATATGATCTGCTTCTTTTATAGTTAAGTTATTTCTTAAAAGATGACATTGATTACTTGGTTTTCAGAAATCATAAAATGACTAAGTGTTGTTTCGAGAAATATCATCAAAACATAAATAAATTTTTGGGGTTCCCAACAACATTAACATTAAATTACATGGCCGCGTCACAGAGGACTCGAACCCGAGACTTAAGCATTGGGCATTAACCTCACTACCACTAGGCCAACACACGCACGCCAAGATTCTCACTTTTTAAGTACAAAGATATGCTCCTGCTACATTCTTCTATACACAGACCTATAGAAGATAACTAAAAGTTAATTATACCTTAGCAAAAATTGCATGAATTAGGAGAGAAATATAGAAACAATCCTCCAATCAAAATCTACTTCACTAGCTTAAAATCCATTCAAGACATCATTCGTACAGGAAACATTCAACAAAATATTGCCTTAAAGAATATATAATCACATCTTCTCATGCTAATGACAAATAGATCAAACTAAGCTCTTAATTTTCCATGCCATATTTCAGATTGCTCTCATCAATTTGACCTAAAAGCACCACATATATTAGATTAAACAAATTTACACTATAAAATTAAAGAAGAAGAATAAGAAATTATTGATATAGAAAATTTAGACATGGACTAGTGAATACCGAATCACCTTCTGATACATCCCCTGTTGCACACGAATGGGTCGAAAGGAAGTTGCTTACTGCCCGAGACGATGAGAAAGATGGAGAAATCGAGACTCGACATCGAATCGGCGTCTACACTGCAAAAATAAAAAATAAAAAAAATAAGATGGGTGTCGTGCGTGTGTTGGCCTAGTGAGAGTAAGGTTAATGTCCAAGGCAATGGGTTTAGGGTTCGAGTGGTCCGTGATGCGGCCATTTAATTTAAAGTTAATGTAATCCAATTTTATAAAAAAAAATAAAAATACGATGGGTGGTTCAGTGGCGCAGGTGTTCAACAAAATTACTCAAATTTAGGCCTTTTGCCCAATACTTATTCCATCGACTGATTTGGGAGTAGATGAGTCGAGTTTGGAAATGAATTAATCGTAAACTACGAGTTCCACTGGAAAACATGAAGAGGAAAGAGAAATTGGCGAGAGAGTTATGAGAGGAGGTTATTTTGCAGGAGAAAAGGTGAGTGATTGAAAAACAAAATTATGAGAATAAAATAAATAAAATATGTGTTTTTTTTTTGAAATATTCTTTTTAGTTAAACAAAGCATTTTTTGATCAATTGTTTACGCTAGACTATATATGCGAAATTAAATTGTAAATATGGTATGTATGTAATTTTTCCAATCTATTTGTTGGCTAAGTTAATAAGACATCAATATGTGTTATAATTTCGGTAATATAAAAGCGTTTATTTTTCTGTGTTGTAATATTGTTAATGAAATAATATAGTGACATTGATTAAATTGTAAATATGGTATGCATGTAATTTTTCCCATCTACTAAAAAGTACATTTTAGAAATACGGAATAGATTTAGCCACATTCACCAAAGGTTGAGATTGAATTTGAAATAATACATCAAGTAATTTTGTATATATACTTACTCATAGAATAAAAATAAAAAATACATGTAAAATACTAAGCAGTAATTACCTTTCACCCCAAAACTAGGAGTTAGTGTACACCCTTTTCGAATCAAACCTGTAACGCCCTATGCAAAATATGAATTCAATGAAATGTATTGGAAATTATTTTAATACGATAAGTAATGATTAACAATTGAAGAAGAAAGAAAAATTTCAGGAGTTTGGACACACCGGATACGACACGAGTTCAATGTATGAAGATATTGAACCGTAAACATTGAAATAAATATGATCGAAAGTTGAAAATTTTATATCGACAGTCAACATGATAAGACCATGAGTTTTGGATATGGAAGGTAATACACAAGGTAACCAAATGTCAATATAATAAGTATCAATATGACATTACCACCACCTTGGTAATCGACATTTGTGAATAAGATACTCGATCAGGCCCACCTCGTCACCAGCTCATCAGCATCCTCCTAAAACTTGTTGAAACATTTGAAAAAAATATTTTGGGCTGAGTACTAGTGTATTCAGTGTGAGTCGTTGCCCGACTTTTTCACTGAAAAACAACATAAATCTCCATTTAAAGAATATTACATGCCCAACCATATGATGCATGACGTTTTAAAACGAAAGCGCACCATGCACGTATGAAAACATACATTTTACCATCATATCGAGCTCATCATCATTCTTTGCTCATTCATAGTGTTTCTCGTTGTGACTAGACGGGCAAACCGAAGTCTTCCGTGAATAATCTCCTTTCGTCAAGATCGGGGAACCTAACCAAGTTCACTCGATCCGAACTTTCTGTGTACACTACCTTGGCCAGTTCCGCAAGGCACAATTGTTAACTTACATCATTGGCAGCGTCAATCAATTATAGAACTCATATGAGGGGCTTGTAATTCCAGAGGATCCACATATTTAATAAATTGTATAAATAATTAATTCTAAATACCACATAGGAGAATATAAAGCGGAATTAATATTAGATCTTATCCTTAGCTAGTCCTTCGCTTGCCAAGAGACAAATTGTGTCGACAACAACGAACTGCAATCCTCTCTAATGGATCTCCTTCAACTGCTTCAATCCGATCTTGGAAAGTTCTAACCTATTCCCGATCTACGATTTGAATATTATGTGCACAATAATATATCAAATCTTGCTAGAGAAAAAGAAAAAAAAATAGTTTGTGGAATACACTATATTTTCGAAAATAATAGAGAATTTATCTCTCTAGATGGCCGAAAATTTTAAGTAAGTGGAAAAGGATTTCCAGCCATCACTCTTCTCTTTTTATAGATATATTGGACTAGGTTAGAGTTTCTAAGGTGAATGAATAAAACCACCCCCAAATAATATAACTAATTCTCACTTTTATCTCTCTACAATTCCATTTATTATTCAAATTTGAATTTTGAATAATTCAAAATGAATTTGACCAAGTCAAATCCATAACTTAATTTAATTAAGTTTCAAGTCATTTTGACCCAAATAAATTTAATTAATTGTTTGGTCAAACTTAGACTTAAATTAATTATTATATTAAGTTAATTTAACTCTCAAATTAATTACTCTATGGAAATGTGATAAAGTGTAATTCAATTATAAATATTTATCAACTCCACTATAAGATAAATATTGAACTCATCTTTATCTATAAAAAATTACGGACGTAACCCTTTTTGTCATTAATTATTTTCCGCGTTTAAAATTTACTAAATCCATTGATTAATTGATTTCACTTACAATTCATAATTAATTAATATATTTATTTGTGAGTGATCCAGTTCATACTTTAATTACTATATATGGAATAAATTTTAGTCGGTCAGGTTTCTTATGCAATAAACTTTTATGAACGCTTCACGCGGATTTAATCAACTCTTGTCATCGAGACGTGATTCTATGCGATTGACAATCGAGTACTTATAGCCAAACCAATCACTACTGCTCAAGATATCATTATCTAGGGTTATGAAAAACTTGTAAGCAAAGATAAACTAATGTCATCGTCATAGGTTAAGAAATAACTAATTTGTGAGACCTCGTTTGAAGCAACAACAAGTAGAACTTATCCCACTGTGAAACCTCTCACATGTATATGCAAAATATGTGTATTAGCTTATACATATCGATATCATTCTGCGGGCTAAGGTCAGCTCTCGCATCAAATGATACCGCAACCTTTACCGACTAGACTGTCTAAGTCTGTCTAGACTGTGAGCTTTATACTACAAAGGACCCGATTGTGTTACCTTCTGTTATCATCGATCCACCACACAGTCTACAATTGTAGTAACCAGACTCGTTTGCAATTCAATATATAAAGATAATAAATAACAAAGCAATGATAGAAATATTTATTCTCATTTAAATGGAGTTGAAAACAAGTTTGATACATCGTCTATGCATAAAGCATGCTTTGAGGTATACAAACTCTAACAATCAACGGGTACAGTAATACCGATCCGTCACATATAGGATACACATGAGCATAATAAAAACATTGACATATAAATTCACGTTTTCATAAAAAGCAGCTCGAGCTTAATAACTCAAAATATCGTACTATAAATAGACCTACACCTGTCACCGATATATGAAGTGTTATGGTTTGTATACCTCAAAGCATGTTTTATGCTTAGACGATGTATCAGACTTGTTTTCAGTTTCATTTTAATGAGAATAAATATTCATATCATTGGTTTGTTATCTTTATATATTGAATTGCAAACAAGTCTATTTACTGCGATTGTAGACTGTGTGGCGGATCGATGATCCCAAAAGGTAACACAGTCGGATCCTTTGTAGTATAAAGCTCACAGTCTAGACAGACTTGTACAGTCTAGTCGGTAAAGGTTGCGGTATCATTTGATGCGAGTGCTGACCTTAGCCCGTAGAATGACATCAGTATGTATAATCTGATACACATGCTTTGCGTATACATATTGAGAGGTTTCACAGTGAGATAAGTTCTACGTGCTATTACTTAGAACGAGGTCTCGAAAATTAATTTATTTCTTAATCTGTGACGATGACATTAGTATAGGCGGTTGATTTTATGCTGCTTTGATTCATATACGCTTGCGAATTTTTCGCAACACTAAACAATGATGTCTTGGGCGGTAGTGATTGGCTTAGCTAGAAGTGCTCGATTGTCAGTCGAACAGAATCGCGTCTCGATTACCACAAGTTGATTATATCTGCGTGAGGTGTTCAGAAAGGTTTATTGCATAAAAAATTCGGGTTGAAAATTATTCCGTATATAATCAGCAAGGTCTGAACCGGATCACTCACAAATAAATATATTAATTAATTGTGAGTTGTCGGCAAACTCAATTAATTAATGGATTGAGTAAATCTTAAACGTGGGAAATAATTAATGACAAGAGGGTTACATCCATAATTTGGATGAATTAAAATGAGTTTAATGTTTATCCTATAGTGAAGTTGGTAAATATTTATAATGAAATTACACTTTATTGCATTTCCATTTAGTAATTAATTTGAGGTTAAATTAACTTAAATTAATTAATTTAAGTCTAAGTTGGACCAAACAATTAATTAAATTTAATTGGGTCCAAAAGTAACTTGGGAATTAATTTAATTAAGTTGTGGATTTGACCAAGTCAAAATTAATTTTAAATTATTCAAATTTCAATTTGAATAATAGATGGAATTGTAGAGAGATAAAAGTGGAATTTAATTTTATTATTTGAGATCTTATCCATTCACCTTAAAAATCCTAACCTAACCCAAAATATCTATGAAAGGAGACATAAAGTGGCCGAAATCCCACTTCCATATACTAGGGATTTTCGGCCAATTAAGAGAGTTTGTTAACTCTCTTATTTTTAAAAATTTAAGGAGCATTCAACGCTCTAATTTTCGTTCTTATTCTCCTAAAATACTTGATAAAATTCACCCACACGATATTAAAATAGTAGATCGGGAATAGGTTAGAAGTTTTCGAGGTAGGATCGAAGGAGATTGAGTGAAGATTCCGACGACGTGGATTGATGGTCGTAGGTAACAATCCAGATCGTTTCTTCTCAAGCGAAGGACTTGCGTAGGAGAAGGTATAATTAGTTTAATTCCACAATTATATTCTCTTGTGTGGTATCATCTGTTAAGAATTAATATTTATATAATTTATTAAACATGTGGATCTTGCGCATTTATGAGCCCCTCATACGAGTTCTATCAGTTGGTATTACAGTCGGTCTAATTTATTTTATAAATTCGATTTAATTCTTATTTAAATTGACTGTGATCGTAATTGATATTATGATGCTAGATTTAAATTCAAGCATTATATATATGATATTACGTGGCTTATTTGATTTTAATACCACAATTATTCGTTTGATTTGTTCTTCGATGCCTGTTTTGTGGCTTTCAATGTAATCAAACGGGGGTTGACCGTGTTAGATGAGGATTTATTTTATTTTTCCATGTATTGCATTTATTATGTAATTGAGTGAGAGAAACGAAGAACGAGACGGAGAAATGGAGGTTGGAACCAGGCCATGACATCGCCGTGGAGCCCCCCAGCAGGTGCACAACGCACGGCACAACCCAGGCGGGCACTGGCGCAGGGCTCGCGCAAGGAAAAGAGCGTTGGGCGACG
The DNA here is from genome assembly GCA_026898415.1 of Leonotis leonurus. NCBI lineage: Eukaryota > Viridiplantae > Streptophyta > Magnoliopsida > Lamiales > Lamiaceae > Leonotis > Leonotis leonurus. The sequence goes on along the minus strand of JAPKLX010000068.1, from coordinate 1,014,324 downwards.
GGGAAGCACGTGGCACAATGCTTGCCATGTGCGGCACAGGGCAGGGTCGACACGCACAATCGAGTGGCGTGCAGCACAGCGGCCAGGGCGGGCGCCATCGCACGCTGGCCCTCAGCACCTCTTGGCCAAGCCTTGGCAGGTGCCCGATAGGCTCGAAAAGCCTCTGCCAACCCTCGACAGCCTTCGGTTGCAGATGGGGCGGGCCCGGGGCTAGCCCATCTCGACTCCAAGGTTTGAATTTTTAATTTTTGGGCTTTTCAAACCCTATTTAAATTTAAAATTAAAATTGAAGATGAAGACCAAGAAGATGGAGGATTTAAATTTAAAACTCCATAGTTTTAGGAATTAGATAGTTTTTATCCCATTTTGGGTAATCGGGTATAATTATTTGCCTTATTATGTGCTTTTATGTTTTAATTTGCCATTTATTTGCTATTTATTATGGAAATCTTGTCTAAATTGATATGCCATATTTTATGGAGATCTTATATGTTTAAGATATATCAGAATATTTGATTATCCATGTTAAAACCTTTTAAATAAAATAACTAAGCGATAATTGTGATCGCATTTTAATAATTTAATTTTCTAAGATCACATATGATCTACATGAGACGGTCTTTTCGTGAAGTAATTTATTTTGATTCCATACTGTCACGCCCCGATCTCCGCCCTTCCCGGCAGAGTCCAGAAGCGCGACTAAAATATAAATAAATAAAGGATAACGTGGAACATTGAAATCTTTGACTGAACAAAAGACATTTTGATAACTGAATTCAGTTTGGACATTGAGTTAATTTACATATTTGGCACCTTCGCCATAACATCCAAATGAAACCTTATGCAGCGGAATAAGGATCGACTGAAGTCTACGTGTATGAAGACATGTAGACACTCAAGACTTTAAAGACAGACAAGCCCGCCATAGCATCTCCCATTATCACGTCTCAACCTGCACATTTATAAATACATGCAGGGCTGAGTACAAAAGTACTCAGTAGACACATGCCAAAACCACATTCATACATATATAACTGTCAATGCCGTAAGAGTGACACGTAGGGATCTTGTCTTTAAAAGCACCTACGTTCACTAAATTCCTTTGTGAAAGATCCTATTGTTCGACGGCCGTCTAATTTTCTTTAGTATAATGCCATATCTGCCCTCTTAATGGCACTGAGAAGGTGGCCACCTTCTACGGATACCGAACCGGTCGACACCTTCCGACGACTCACGGTCCCCTCTTTGTGCACATTTAGTTCGAGCGGGGATATTTACCCACTGGAACCCGAATTCGATTTTCCTCTTATTTAGATCCTTAATTCAGGAATCTTCCAGATATGCATTGATACAAAACATAAATCATTTTCGGCAAGACAATACTTTGAAACATTTTTCTCACGTTGAAATCATTTCGAAAACAATATAAATAGCATACGGGCACACATAATTTTATTTGTAATAGAAAGCCTACTTGGATAACTGCGATTTGCACTGGATTTGATCTCGAATTGCGAGGTAGATTTCTCGTAAGAACCTTTAGAAAAGCTCGTATAAATTAAAATGCCCTTAGTGCATTTGAAATATTTAATTGTAAGAATATATTATTCTTAGTTCTTATTTCGACTCGTTAATCGAGATATTGATACTTCAGATCAATATTCTTTAATGTGTTGAATCCTCGATTCAATTATCCAGTAATTGTCTTAAAAAGCAATAATTGTATTAACACTTAATGATATAATTAATCATTGATAATTAATTATTTATTTAAATTCTCTTTATTTAATTCTTTGCATAACCTTAGAATATAAATTCTTAATTCATCCTTGATATAATTAGAGACATAAATTCTTGTAATTTAGAACCCAATTAAATAAATTGGATCTTCTTTGATTTACTACTTAGGCTTTAATTATTATAAGCTCTAATTATTAATACTTAAGGTGTATATAACTTACTATTCCTTCTTTATTATTTCTAATTAATGTAGCTCAACCTTAATTAAAATGATACTTTCAATTTAATTAAGTCTTAAACTTTTACATGTTAAACTAATCCCTTTAATTTAATTGAGTGGGTTTTACTAATTAATTATGATTAGTTAAGTATTAATTATCTTAATTTTAGTAAACTGGGCTCATTTGATTTAATTATTTTCGGCCCAAATAATTTATATGTTCAGCCCAATAACTCTATGGACTCAAGCCCAACACCAAATTTAATCCCAGCCCATTTTTCGTTCAATCCAGCCCAAACTTCCATTTCCAAATTAAATCCCAGCCCATCATTTTAGTCAACCCGGCCCAGAAACCCAGCCCACGACCCGACTCATCCTAGAACAACCCTAAACTAACCCTAACCCTAATTTGTTCCCATTCTTTCCCAGACATAACACTACTCTCCTTCTCCCTCCTCTCGACTCTCTGCCTCTCTCTCGTTACTCTCTGCCCTCTGCCTCTCTGTTTCTCTCCCTCAACTCTCTCTCTTTCGCTTAATCACTCTATGTCTCTGCTCTATCCCTCTCTACCTGCGTTCTGTTCTCCCTTGGTTCTCTCCAGCGTGCCCTCTCCCTTGAGTTCCCTTTGCTTACTGCTCATCGATTTCTTTCTAGCGGCGCCCTGCTCTCTCTCAGCCTCTCCTTCGCCCAGTAAGTCTCTCATCTCTCTCCCTCTCTTTCTGTTTCTATTTGAACTCCCTCTGCTTTCAATTTACTGCTTCTAATCTCTCTACTGATCTTTCTCTCCCAGATGCGTCTCTCGCTACCCTCTACCTATTAATGTGGGGTTTCCACTTCTGAATTCTTCCCAAGGAGGTAAATAGCTTTTAAATTTTCTGCTTTAAATTTTTCTAAACCCTTTCTGTGTTTGCATGTTCAGAGTTTTAAATTAAGAAGGTTTTGGGTGAATTCTATATTTTCTGAAATGTTTCTTTTCTGATTATATTTATTTCCTTACTGTAATAGGACACTTAGTTCATTCAATTTGGTTTTGCTATGGTTCAATGGTGAAGCTGGGCTTCTGGTTCGAGAAAACTGCCGTAGGAGGAAATTTTCCTCTTCAGGTAACTTCTTAACACATCTCCCTTACTACACCCTCTAACTATCCTTGAAATTTTAGTTAGGCCTTTAAATCAGTTTAAATTTTCCAGTTTATTTTCACTCCCAAACTAATTACATTGCAATCTCCTGTTTTGAGGTTTGGATTTTTTTAAACGATTAAAACCTTAATTCTGCATTTTAAAACCTTAACTTATTCTGCATTTTCAATTCTGCATGTCTAGTTCTGCATTTTAATTCTGTATTTTAATTTATTCTGCATGTTTATGCTTCCATAGATTTCTAATATTTTCCCGTTTCTGGTTTGGGAATGTTTGATGACTGCTGGGTGGCTTTGGTTGAAGTTGAGGTTCTGCTGGTCTTTTTCCCTTACTGAGAGGATCCTCAGACTTAAGCTAAGTCTTATTCTTGAGTTAATTATGTGCTTTCGGTTGGAATATGCTTATTTCCATTCTGGAATAGCACTCTGTACTTAGTTTAAATTGTTTTATGTTTTAATAACTGCTTAAATTGACTAAGACCTGAATTCATACTCTGTTTTATGAGTGCTTAACCTGACAGAAACATATACTTATTCTGCTTCTTATTTTCTGATGAAGAATACTATGTTCTGATTTCAGGTTCTGTTTTATAATTTCTAAATTCTTATTCTGTCCCTTACTGCTATTTTAAAGCATGTATATATATGTATGTCTATGTTCTAAACAAGATCCTTAATTGTTCAAAACTTCATTGTATATAATTATAAGTTAAGATTATAAGAGATATAAATGGAAGGGATAGCTAGAGTTTAACTTTCATTACCTCCACTTTAGCTACTTCTTCTTCTTGTGTGATAAAAACTTGTTGTACTGATAGTATTTATGTGTATGGTTTGGGGTGATGAAACGTTTAAGGCAGCCCTTGCACCCCTTTTTATAGGTGGATGCAGTGTGTATTCTTTATCTTAAGACTTAAGGTTTAGATAGCTTAATGCTTAAGGTTAGAAGCTATATTAATAGGCTTTACTCTATTGTTTTGTAGGGTATGGGAGGAAGCTTTGAATGGAAGACTTCTACCTTACACTCAACCGTGGTTCACAGCTTTTTGGTTATGTTTTCCAATTGCAGCAGCATGTGGTCTTGTTCCTTCCATACTTATTTTAATCATCATTTATACTTATAGAAGTATTTTCTTCTTTCCTTATTTAGAGACTGCACTGTAGCAGCTTATGTCCCCTTAGTATAGCTTTTAAATTATGTTGCTTATTGATATGTATTAGAAGTTGGTATTGGCAATCTATGTATTATCACACATATAGATATATATAAGTTATGATGTACTCAAGTGTTTTCATTTACTTGCTTTCCTTCATTACTTTATTATATACTTATGCATGCATGTACTTGAGTGTTCTCTTATTTCTTTATTCTTTCTACATATCAAGTTGTATGTTGTATGTTTCATATATACATTTATGATATACGTGTGATTCTGTATTGTTTGTACATATTTTTAAATATGCTACACCTACACACATATATCCAATATAAGTGCAGATTTTTAATATATATATATAGATATTATGCGTGTGATTTCTTATGGCATTTTCAGATTTCATCACCATATATATATATATACTTAAGTGTAGCATGCTTCACTAGGTATATATAAAATCTTAATCACACAACTTATTGTTATAAGTATCCCATATATGTTATATATAAGTCTTTCAAACTTTGTAACATATTTCCACACTTATAATTTATATATGTCCAAAGAAATTCATACACCTTAATATTAAAATTCTTTAAGATCTTAATCAAAATTTCTATAATTACTTATTTATCTAAATTCAAAACTCCTCTTCAATTAATTTATTTCATTAATTAACTAAACGTTCAAAATTTTTATTATCCGATTATATTACAAACGCGTTCGAATATCGTTATTTTGGAACTTAAAAAGACGGGGTATTACACATACGTGATCACATCTTACCAGTTCACGTGATAAGATTTCTCTAAAATGGTTGTAAGATGTTGATTGATGGCGATATGACCCCTCCGCTATGTTCTTATCAAAGTCAATTAATTTCTTTGGTGTCAGGACTCATCGTATTGGCTTAGGTGTAATTTAGCAGTTATAGAAACATTGCGCGGTCCCTGATTATTGAGTTATATGACCAGTTAAACCATTTTGAAATTGCTTGTTTAATCGATCACACTGCATGACTTGCATGATTTATTTTAAATAGTATGTTCAAAAGCATGTTTTCTTTAAACGTTTTGATTATCTGCGTTTGAGCATGTTATTTATGATAATTTATTTGATTTATTCTCAGTTCTGTTAAAGCATGACTATCAATCATCCACTTGCCTAGATTCTTTAAAAGATCGCCTTATTTTGGAAAACTATATTGACTGGAAGAAAAATTTGGACACTGTCCTTACTGCTTACAACATTAAATTCATCCTTGACAATACTTGTCTATCAGTTCCACTTGACAACGCTTCTGCCGATGCGAGAGCTGGATATGATAGATGGATTCATGCCAACAAGATGGCGATGTGCTACATTATGGCTTCCATAAGCAGCACCTTGCAGCATCAACATAAAGACATTGAGGTATCTTTGGATATCATGTATAGCCTGCATGAGAAGTTCAAGACACATAACAGGATTACCAAGCAATTGGCCATTAGTAAAGTGATGAACGCCTCTAAGTAGCTGCTTCAGCTTCAGCCACTCGAATTTTCGATATTCCTTTTTATTTCACATCAAACGAATGGGGGACATCAGTTCGGGACCACGTCCTGAAGATGATGGGTTTTCTGACCGATATCGAGGCTCTAGGCGGTCAGATTGACCAAGAGTCTTGGATAGATATCGTTCTGCAGAGCTTACCTGCGAGTTTCATGTCGTTCCGTTTTGTCTTCATTAGGAATGGTGATAACTATTTTTTGACGGAATTACTAAATGAGCTCGAAGGGACAGAAGCTCTTATGAAAGCCAATGCAGCTCCAACTTCTTCTAGCAACCCTAAAAGGGGTAAGGGCAAGAAGAAATGAGCAACAAAGTCTGTCAAGAAGAAGCAAGGAACTAGAGGTGTGTCGAAGAGAAATGAGAGAAATGACAAGTGTTGCTTGTGTGGTGAGAAGTCAGTGAGTAGTAAAGGTATGTCTACAGCTTTAGTGGTTACATCATGTTTTATGGCTAGTTCTGCCCATTATTGGGTAGTAGATACGGGAGCCACTGACCATATTTTTTGTGATTTGCAGGCCCTCCTATGATCCAGGCCGCTTAGAAACGGAGGGATTTTCCTCTCGTTAGGCGACGATACGAGAGTGGCGGCCGTTGCAGTGGGAGATGTAGAGTTGCAGTTTGCTCATGTAGTTCTAATTTTACATGATGTTTTATTATTACATAGTTTTAGAAAAAATCTTGTTTCAGTTTCTAAACTTATTTTAGATAGATATTTTGTTTCTTTTTATGACTCCATTATTATCAAGAAAAGAGACTTGTTTATCTGTTCTGGTACTTTGATTAACAATTTGTATACTATCTTTGCGAAACTCAAACAACGTTAAACTTCAACTTTTAATTTATCTACTAACTTCAATAAGAGAAAAGCTTCTTGTCTTTCGTCGAATGATACATATATGTGGCACTTAAGACTTGGACATATCAACCTTAGGAGGATTCAAAAGTTAGTGGAACATGGGCCTTTGGATAAACTCCAGGTTGAGCCATACCTAACTTGTGGATCTTGCTTGGAAGGTAAAATGACCAAAAGACCTTTCAAGGTCAAATGAAATAGAGCCCAAGATGTGTTGGATATCATTCACTCCGACGTTTGTGGTCCAATTTCCATGCAGTACTTCATCACTTTTATTGTTGATTACTTGAAATATGGATATGTCTATTTGATGCACCACAAGTCAGAATCATTTGAGAAATTTAAGGAATTCAGGGCACTTGTGGAGAATCGTCATGGAAAGACTATCAAGTGTTTGTGTTCTGATCGCGGAGGCGAATACCTCAGTGCTGAGTTTTTGAGCCATCTGTCAGAAACAGGGATTCGATCCCAGTTAACTGCACTGGGTACACCCCAGCAAAATGGTGTAGCAGAGAGGCATAATATAACGCTTGTGGAGATGATGAGATCTATGTTGAGTTATGCAAAGTTGCCTATTTCGTTTTGGGGATATGCCCTGGAAACAACATTTTATACATTGAACTTGGTACCGTCAAAGTCGGTCCCTAAGACACTGATTGAGTTGTGGACCGGGTGCCAACCCTGTCTAAGACATCTCAAAGTGTGGGGTTGTCCAGCACACATTTTAGAAAAGGACGCCGACAAGTTGACACCTCGTACTGACTTGTGTCTGCTCATAAGCTATCACTCACGCTCGATTTCTATAAGAAGACTATGTGAACAACCACAAATCCAAAAGCAAGGTGGTTCTCAAGGAAATGAAAAGTACAGTTTCTCCAGAAATTCTCCAACAAAAAGCAATAAAGAAAAATTGGACTAAATTGTAGGGCTTACCCCAATAAAGAGAGCCCTTCCAGAAATTCTCGACAGCCCGAGTCAAGCCTGGGCCGAAGAGGGGGTTTGGAAATAGTTTTCAACCAGAAATAGACACGCCTCGATTAGAACCTCATTAGCTGCGTCATTGCCCCAAGCGCAAAGATGAATTCATAATTATCTTAACCGCTTTTTTATATTATACATCACCTACACAACTTATATCATATCATCGATGTGGGATGGAACTTATCCATCGTTATACTTATTTTTCTTTTTTCCTATCTTTTTATTTCCAGCAATTAATATGGATAGGGATGGCAAAATAACCCGTGGGTTCGGATACCCGCGGGTTCCCGACCATAATGGGGCGGGTATGGGGGAAAAAATCAAGGACGAATGTGGGTAAGAGTTTATACATCTGTAATACCCCGTAATTTAATTTGAAAGAGTTGACAAATTTTATTATTAAATAGGATTATATAAATAGAAATTTTAAAACTCTCTTGTTTGTATTTAAATCGTCAATGAGCCTGCTTGAATTATAATTTAATTCGTGAAATGTTCGAATTGAATTGGTATCTACCTATTTACACGAGACTCCAAACTTAAATTCGAGTCTTTGCTATTCTATTGGCCCGAAGAAGGACTTTTTTCATTCAAATAAATAATAAGCCCGATACCGTGTACAACTCTTACTGCATAATATATTAAAATAATTGTTACAACATACTCCCTCTGTCCACCAATGTTGTTAACGTTTTGTCATTTCGGGCCGTCCACCAATGTTGTTAACACTTAAAAATTTCATTTTTTGGACATACCTTTTTACCCTTTTACCCTTACTAACTCCACTAACTTTTTATCCTTTTACCCTTTTACCCTTACTAACACCACTAACTTTTTACTTTTTACTTTCCACTATCTCCACTTACTACATTTTTCCACAAAGTCAAAATAATATATTAAAACGCGTGTCGGGTCAAAATGTTAACAACATTTGTGGACGGAGGGAGTATTACTTAAGGAGAAACCAAAATATCTACAACTAGATACAAAGAAAATATATAAATCTAAGTTATGTGGTTGTTTTCAAGCCAAGTCTCATTTCGGTGGCTACTCATCAGCCACACAAATCTATCATAACCACTATTTCCTCCTTCAAATAACATGACTATCGTTCCTCTTACCTTCTCACACAAAAAAATAAATATACAAAATAAAGGAGAAGGCAGAGAGAAGAATCGAAGAAGAGGAGCAAGGTTGAGCAAGAATACAACTTTTCCCATCAAACCAAATCAAGTAGGTTCTCTGAACATTCACCATCAATTTATAACATCATCAATCCTTTACCAAAGACCTCAATTCATCCAACCCACCATTCTTCACTATATGATACTAAAATGCATTTTTCTTTCATCTACCTGCAAAGAAAGAAGTAAAGAGGAAAAGAGAAAAATGCAGTAGCAAGAATCATTCTTTTCGATTTCCATTTCTCAAACCATGAAGGTAATACTCATTTAAGAATATATTCCTTCCAATTTATGATGCTTATGTCTAGAATCGCAACAAAAATAGCATGCTACAAAATTAGACACGTGATTCTTCCCCATTACTGAACCATAGAACAAGCTTCATAAGTTAGAAACTACTTTACAACTTTAGAAATATGACTAAAACTGCAACTTAACAACATATACTTCATAATACACTTCACAAACAATAATCAAGCCAAAATATGAATATTCGAACTACAAGGACGAAATTCGGGTGAGAACTACCTCTTGTGGTCGAGAAGGGTTGGTTTCAGCCCGGGATAAACCCCTAAGACGGAGCAGCAGTTTCCGGATAAGGCAGCGGCTAATACGGGTTCTTGGTCGATGTCCGGAGGTGAGACATTAACTACAAAGCGATAGAGGCTGTAGAGACAAGCTTCGTGTTACCATCTAGACTAGACTCCCCGATGAAGCGACGTTGCATCAGCAATCCGAGCCAGAGCTCTATTTTATGACCAAGTAGGGGTGACAGGGCATGGACGGAATTTAAAGAACAATGAAACTTTTGGGATTTAGAAATTAAAATAGAAAAGAGATATGAAGAGAATAGCTTAGCAAACTCAAGAGAGGGAAGCCATGACGATGATGAATTGTCGGGCGACGGCGGCGACGAGAGAAGATGCTTGGCCTCTTGCTTTCATTTTTATGTGGAGCAAGAGAGATGGCGTGAGTTGCAGAAGACAAGTTAGGAGAGATGAAAGTGGGAGTAATTTACTAATGCTATTAATTATGAAATAAAATTCTAATGAAATATAATAATAATTAATAATCAAAATGAAACATTTTCAAAATCAATGGGTTGGGTCAGGTTTAAGCATTTGGGCCGAGATTCTTTTATGCGCCGAAGTCATTAAGAGAAGATATGGGCCCGGACCGAAAATTGATAAGTTCTATTGAATCAATTTATATCCTTTTAATGGGCTTTATTAATACATAAGAGACAAATTGTTCAATTATTGTTGGACTATTTCTAGATAATTAATTCATGTCTTGGTTTGGATGTAATTAAATTTAGACTTTGATTAATTGAATTATTTAATTTAATTAATTAATAATTAAAGGAAGATTAATTATTGAATTATATATCTTAGATTGAAGATTAATTATTAAATTTGTTTGACCTAGATTAACAATTCTTAAATTGGGTTTAATTATTATTTAAATTATTTAAATATTAGTTATTAATGATTAGTTAATTGATTATTATCATGATACTTAATTAATTTATTGAATCTAAATTAAATTAAATCGAGACATGAACTTTTTCTAATGGTCTCTAATTATGAGAACTTTATTATAATTTTTGAGTCATATGTCGGATTTAGTTGTCGAGAGTAAATTAATTGCAAACGAGCAATTAATTATTTCTTGAATAATTAATAAACTCTTATTATTAAGAACGAAATTAAGGATTTAATTAAAACCTTAATCTTCGTGACTATTTTGTAGAACGAATACGGAATCTTAGAATTTATAATTCTAATAATCATTTGTCTCGAGTTAATAGAAATCATCTAAGAACTCGAACGATTCTAAATATGACTCGTTACATGAAGGTCCATTGAGGAAGTGATAACCAAAGAACGAGAAGGAGAATCAGGTTTAGCATCAAATACTGATTTCCAAGTGGGTTTACTATACAACCTATACTTTTGCTGTATTAAAGCATGTTCAAAGAAAATGTGAAATGATTGACATGCAAAAAATTCTTTGTGTTTTGTGTGTGATTTCTATCTGTGTTGAGCCATGTTTGTGAACAGGTCAACTTGTGAATAACGATCGGATCTTGAGTCATGTGTTGGCCAAGGTTAGTGTACACATGGGGAGTGTGATCGTGAGTCATTACGGACCGGTCCACATAGGACTGTGTGTCAGTATTGACCGATCCGGTGGCACCCATTGGTCGACGTCTGGGGGAGTGGAACCATTGCTCACCAGCGTTGTTACCATTTTTAACGTCTGAGGAAGCAGTAAATTTGCTCACAGCGTTGCTATCATTGATTATGTCTGGGGGAGCGGGAACATTGCTCACCAACATTGATTACAGATATGGATGAGACACATGGAAAAGAGAGTGGCCGCTCCAAATTTTGGTAAAATCAAATGATGTTTTGTGTTCACAGGTTATTTCAAGATACTTCTGTTATACTGTGATAATGCATGATCAATAACTGTTTGTTTTCGGCATAACCACGGAATACATCAAATACTCAGCCCTGCTTGTTTTTCCAAACACTTGCAGGTTGAGCGATGGGGTGGTGGCGGTGGTGCTGAGTGAAGATTTCTTATATGATAAGTATTCAGAGATAATACATATCTTCATATATGTGTTAAGTTTTCACTATTCCGCTGCATTTCTTTGTCCTTTGTTGATTTTGGCTATCTGGTTTGTCTTCCAAAAACTAGAACCTTCGAATTGTACCTTAGTATTTCATTACACTTCTTTCTCATTTTGAACCTTTCGTGAATGTTATTAACTCCTTTTAGGATTGAGCTTTTGGGCTACAAAGTTTCCTCCAAATCTATGACAATACACATTTGTTCAGTATTACTCCTCAGTTACCATTGTTGTTCCTGTTATTTCCATTTCTTTTCCGGTTCTTTCTTCAATTCACAGTCATGCTCCGATTGATCTGTCCTTTGGAAATTGGGGCTGTGACAACATCTGTACCCGAATCGGATACGGTGCGAGTACAGGGATATATATCCCCGCCCCGCACCCGCCCCGATAAATTTATATAATATATAATTTTTATATATAATTTTTTAAATTTTTATATGAATAAAATAATGTATATGGAAAGAGTTTTCAAATTTTGAATATTTTTATATATCATTATTTTATTATTCTAACTAGTAATTATTTTTTCTGAAAAAAATATTTTTCTTATCTAAAAATTATTATTTAACGGGTACCCGATGGGTACCTTTTCCTCCCCGAGTAATTCTTGCCATGTACCCACCCCGATTTAAATGGGTACGAGGACTAAAAAAACAATACCCGCCCCGTTGCCATCCCTAAATATGGATTACTTGCAGTAGTATTTAATAGTAACTTTATGCAAGATAATTAATGGTAAGATTTCTAACACTTTCACAGCTCCACCGAAAGCAAATAATTAAATACCCTTTTATGTACAATAGTATTCTGATTAGGGTTGTCAAAATTTACCGAATAAACGGTATACAGTCTTTACCGTACCGAAAAATACCGTAAAATACCGAATATAAGGTACGTATACCGGAATTTTTGGTAAGGTATGATATCACACCGGACTTTTCGGTAAGGTAAATGTATGATTTTTTCAAATAACGAGGTATATCGTCATATACCGTCCCGCGGTATATACCGTTATTTTGGTATATACTGATATATGTATATATAGCATATATATTCGATTTGAATTATAATAAAGTTATTTATTCATATCATGAATTATAATTAATAAATATTAATGATAAATTACAATATATGAGTACATTAATAATAAAAAAGATTGAACAAAAATTTATACTTATTATTTTAAATGATTATGATAAACTATAATATATATTTTTTTTGTTACATGACTAAATAAGTATGATATATTTACAAGATCTACTAAATTATTTTCTAAAACGAGTATATCAATCTAAATAATTATATAATCAACTACAATAACATACAGATAATTATAATATAAAAGTATGATTAATTTAAGAATATAAGTGTTTATATTATCATATAACTATATCTGCTTGATATTAAATATAATATAGGTTATAGTATATAATTAATGAAAATATATTTATTTTGTTATAGTATATCATGCATAAATGACCAAATTAATAATAATTCATACACCTAAATCTAGTTAGTTATATAAAAATACAATAATGTAGTTAGTTAATATCTTTGTAGTTGATAATATGATATTCGTAGTTTTTCTGGAAAATTTTGTTATTAAAAATTAACGCTTAGTATGTTTTTGTATATGTTAGATGTTGTTTAAGCGGTTCATTATAAATAAGTTTTGGTATACCATAAAAGAAAGATATACTGAAATAAGGTAAGATATACCGAAAATGAATAAGTTTTGGTATACCGTAAAAGAAAAGTATATCAAAGTAAGGTAAGGTATACCGAAAATAAGGTAAGATATAGGTATGTAAAAATGTTATACTAAAAATAACGTATACCAAACCATGGTATACCGAAAAGTATGGTAAGGTATAAAGTATGACAATTGTAGTAAGGTATACTGTACCGTGACACCCCTAATTTTGATGGCACAATACAAGTAATTATGCAAATAAGCATTTGTTTGATAATGGCACAATACAAGTAATTATGCAAATAAGCATTTGTTTGAATTTATCAGTTCCTTTTGTTTGTAGTGGGGTTATTGGTTAGTTTCATCGAGCTTAATTTATTGGTTTTACATTTTCCTATCTTGGATAAATCGAATGGCATAAATCATGAACCTTTGCACATATACTATATATTCCGAGTGTTATAACTTCAATCCATGTGACTTTATAGTTTCATCTATGAAAGATATGCTTAAAATTAGTCAAACATAGGGTAGGTAAGTTCTAACTATATATGAGAAAATGAAGCAGGTGTTTATCCATTTTCTCTCTTTGCTCTCTTATATCTTTGCTCAGTTTCAATTTCATAACATAATTAACTTGGTTTTGTTTATTTGGTAAAACAATAGCAGGCAGAATTAGGATTGTAAATGAACATAGTTACTTGCAAACTTTTAGGGGCTCCGTTCAAAACAAGCTTGTAAGCTTATTAAGAATGAAGTTTTAGAGAGTGGATAAGTGAGAGCGATAATGAAGATACCTGCAAGACGATGGATGCATGAGTATAGATAGGTTTGATATAGGTGAGGTTACACTTGGTACATAGCAAGGTTTGACATATGTGAGGATACATTCGGTACATATCTAGGTTTGAAAAAATGTTAGGTTTTGTAACACCACATGGATTTAATAACCCTTATGTAATACCCCGATAATTAAACACCCGAATAAAAGAAAAATTTATGAATAAACGAGGGATTCAAGATCCGTTGAAAGTTTAAAGACTCGTATTAAAGAATAGAACTCCTAATGTGAGTTAAAAATCATTTCAGAAATTTCTGAAATCGAGAAATAAACCGAAAAAATTCGGTTTGACGTTTATCGTCATAATTTAAGTTCGAGAACTCGTATAGAAGCAGCGTCTGCCGTCTGCTTTTCCATTCACTTATTTAACGATACGGAGATAAGGTGAAAAATTAATAATTCCGACTTTCGGAAGAATGATGTATTTATCGAGAAATCACTATTCATCATTTTTGAACGAGACAAGATAATTTTATTATCTTTTAAAGTTAAGTCCGGGATATTTTTCTAAGATAGCCATGATTTTTTTTTTTTGATTTTTCCGAGACTATTTTTGTATCGAGAAGTCGAGAACCCAAACTAATAATACGCGCTTAATGAAATATCTAGTTTTATTACTTTTTCTCTACCAACCATTATGGAACACATCACCGCCTTTCTTCTTAATTTCTTCTTTGTGATTTACGTGAGAGTTGAGAGAGAATTGAGGGAGAAGAGGGAACCTCCATTGGGGAGGAAGAAATCGAAAGTTGAAGTATCAAACGAGCTCCGATTCGTAAACCGTCTTCGGATTGTGAAAGGTATCGATCTAAGCTTCCTTTTTATGGTTTAAAATTTGAGATTTCCCCCACCTCTTTTTCACCCCAAAATTCGACAGCCCTCTCTAAGTTATGGGTAGAAATCGTTCGATTTTTATCGAGCCTTGTTAATTACGTTCGTATGATGTTAGAGAACATAGAAATCAAATAAAATTTACGATCGAACCATGCTTTTGTTCTTGCCATTTTCGGTTTTGGAGTGTTCTTGATGAAGTTGATGTGTTCTTGATAGAAAAGGTGTTTTAATTGTGTTATGAATCCATAAGAGCATGATAATCGAAAGTAGAGACGTGTTTGTCGACGAACGAATTGAAACGGGAAAAACAGGGCAGTTTATGGCCGATTTTTTTAAATTTTTTTTTATTTCGAATTTGAAGATAATTCCTTCATGAAAGTGGTTCATTAGTGTGTTTAGAATTAACCGGTGAAATTTCAGATTTATCGGAGCAGTTTTGAGTGCCCAAAAGCAACACGAACCTAGACCGCGCAGTTTTCAACGTTGTATTTTAAACGTGAAACAGGGGATTGATTCCCGAATTTTTATGAATTTTTCTGCAATGATTTTGAAAATATTTCCTAAATGAAAGTTGTTCCTTTAAATGTCTTGAACTTATATCTCGAAATTTAGAATTTTTTAAGTAATTTTGAACGTTCAAAATCGAGTTTAACTCGCACTGCGCAAGTGGAAATGTTGAAATGTTGAAATGTTTGAAATATTGATTTGTTGTTGTTGTTACGATTTGAGATTGAGTTGGGATAAGTTCGAGTGGAGGAACGGAGTCCTCACTCGAGAGAGAGTTGAATGGGGCAATGTTGATGTGTGTTAGTTGGTTTACTCGTTTTGATTAAACGAGGGATAAGTTGAATGAACGTAGAGGTCATGTCGATTTTTCGACCGCATTATGTTTCAAACCTCGTAATTTCCCTCCTTATTAGTACTCTTTTTAAGACATACATTATAAGTAAATGAATTAGGGTTTTCCAAGAATCCTTTAAGCCGAGACTTAAGAGTCGAGAAACGGTGTTGAAACCCTAAAAGACTAAAAGAAAAGATAGTGAATTCGAGCTAGGAATATAAGTTATTTCCTTTAAGACTCGAATCTTTTTATAAGATAGCTTGTTACCTGAAGGTCAAGCGCGAGGAGGAGACCGAGGAACGAGAAAGTAAAGCAGTAGAAACTCAACCACTTGAAAATCAGGTGGGTTTTACTACAAACTATAATTTTTGCTGTATTAAAGCATAATTATCAAAGTGCAAGTTGAATGAATGATTGTCATGCATAAAATTATTTGTGTTTTATGTGTGATGCCTATCTGTGTTGGCTTGCCAACGTATGTAATCGATCGGATTTTGAGCCATGTGAGCGTACTGGCCAAGGTTAGTGTACACAGAAGCCGTGGACTGTGAGCCCGTTGGGCCGGTTCCGGTGAAGGGATGCGTGTGCGGAAGGTGGCCACCTTCCCCAGCGTAGTTACAGATATGGATAATACAGAAAGGAAAGAAAACGGTACCGTACCAAGTTTATGAAAGGAAAAATGAATGTTTAGTATACACAAGTTATTTCACGGAAAACCCTTGTGTTATACTGTGATGCATGACAAAAAGATAATTATGACGGTTTTTGGCATAACCCACTGAGTATTCCAATACTCAGCCCTGCTTGTGTTTCCAAAAACTTGCAGGTTGAGACAGGTGGCTTTGGCGGCGGTGCTGAGAAGAGTTGTTTGGCTGTCAGATGTTTTATTCAGAGTACGAACACATATCTTCATATATGTGTTTCCAATTTAAGTCTTCCGCTGCAACACTCTTTGATAGTGTTTAATGTTCATATCTTGAATTCATAAACCAGAGCTTTTAAAAACAGTATTTTAGTTCGTATAGCAATTATGTTTCTCTTTGACCATTCGGGGTGGTACTTGGAACTCGTTGGATCTTGGTTATATAACTGAACTATTTTGCCTATTTAATTACATTGAAGTATTTTTACTCATGTAACTTCAAGTTTCGGTTCAGGTTTGGTTGTCTTCCAAAATTATTCATTTTGTTCTAGTTACTTTTATCACACCCCGCAGTCACGCCCAAATTGAACTGTCCTTCGGGATTTGGGAGCGTGACACCTTAACTGGAAAGTTTCATCCTAAATGTAACACATTAAAGCAACGGTTATGATTGATTTGCAACGGTTAGGATTGATTTCAAACAAAAGCCATTTTTTATTCTGTAAATAAAAATAATTTTAAAATACATTTTGTGAGTAAAAACTTTTGTCTAGTCCAACCCCCTCATAGCGTCCTTCTCTCCTAAGAACCCTGGATTGGCGTGTGTCGTGACCTCTAATTTCCTTCAAGAACTTAGATATCACTAGATATTTAGCTCCTCTCCACAAAAGATATTTAGCTCGCAAATGCGGCAGCATAGCCTCCCCATATTCTCCAAGAAATTATGCTAATATTATTCCATATCATATGCTAATATTATTCCATATCACACCCAGAGAACCCTCTTGTAAGATAGCACTCATAAACCAATTTTGAGAGACGATATTATTTAATATATGTGGTGATATATAATTTAGAGCTCATAAATCTTTTTATGACCATTCTAGTTCAATTTTAATTTAATACAAATTTAAAGTCATTATATAACTTTGGGCTCATAAATTTTTCTTACATTTTAGCATAAACAAAAATTTTAAGGTTGAATTTTAGTTAGATAATATCAGAAAATTTATGAGAATAATCGGAGCTTAGGCCAATTTATTCTGCTCAAAATACATGGCATGTGTCAACATGGTAAGTAATCGCATACTCGGTTCGGAGCTTTTGGTAGCTAACATCACTTAAAAGGCTGAAATTGTAAGAAAAATAAATAATTTGTGGAGATAAAATTATCATAACAAGAAAAAATGTTACAGATTTATTTAAGTTATAACATTAAAATTACATAATCATTAGATATTTTCAAACTTGAAGCACGACCGGGCTGGTCTGAAGACCAACCTGAAACCGAAGAGGTTATGGTTGAAAATATATAATTCGGAATATTTTTTAGCCCGAATGGTTTGGACCGAAAACAACCTGAACCCGATAGGATTAATTCGAAAATTGAGTGGGTTGACCCGATTAACCGAATGAAAAAATTAAATAATTATTATTTGCATAATACATTTGATTTTTTATGTAAAAAATGTATTTATCATACTCATCAATTAATCAATGACTTCAAAAATAATTATGACAAAATTTTAGTATAATATCATTAGCTTTTCTCTTTAAATTTATTCATATTAATTTTAATATATAACTATGTTTGAAATTTTATTTTATTTGTCATATTTTTCAAATATATATATTTTAAATATAGAATCCTAAAAATTATACATATATGTTAACTATTTTCATAAATATTCTAGCCCGGCCCTGTGGGCTAGCTCGAAAGCCGAAAGTTTAGAGTTAAGGTTGTAAGTTTTCAACCGAAAAAATTTCAACCCAAATTAACCTGAAAGCGAATGGGTTGACCCGATTGACATTTCTAGTATTGATGTCTAAGTAGTTGTGTTGGTCCAAGACTCCGAGACGTTACGTGACTATTTTTTCAATTATACATGTTTCCAAATAAAAATGATGGTTCAATATTTGAACCTTGATTTTTATTTGAAAATATGTATAATTGAAGAAATAGTCATATAAATTGAAGAATACTCGGCCTTGATTTCGGATGATCAACTTTTGTTTCTATTATCAGGATTCAGGCTTTGCTAACACAACGGTGGAATACTCGGCCTTTAAGCAGCGAGGCCCATGGGCGTAATTAGGGGTAAGCTCACTAGTCAATGGTCTAGGGTCCTAAAATTATTAGGGCTCATTTTATAATTGTATATATATATATAGGGAGTGTTTGGTTAGTAAGATTAAATTATGTTATGTTTGGTTTATAATATAAAATTCATGATTTGATTAAAAAGTTATCTAACATAATTAATACTATGATTTTTAGTCTTAGGCTACCCCTAGTCATAAGTTTTATCTTAGATAAAAATCCAAGATTGAATCTTAGTACTCCATCCGTCCCAGTTTAGTTGTCCTGTTTTATATTTGGATGAGTGTATTATTATAAAAAAAAAAATAGGACAACTAAATTGGGACAAACGGAGTACTATATTATCAAATAAACCAAACATAAAATTAGTTATTTTTTTTTATAAATTAGTCATCTCTTTTTATGGGGCCCATTTTATAATTGTATATGTAATTTATAGATCCACTAATATATATATTCATCTCTTTTTAATTTTTTGTGTAGGTTGGTTGTTTTTTTTATTGTATGAGAGTGTTTGATTTCTATACAATTTACTATGAGATGTATATTCATCCCTTTGAATTACTATGAGAGTGTTTGATTGTTTATCCATTTTCTTTGGTACACAATTTTTTTCCCGATTTGATCGTCATTCTAATGTTATAAATGTCTCAAATTCTTCTTCTTATCCTTACTAGATTAATTAGATTGTGTAATTTGTGAGATAATGATGAATATTATATTTGTTGTTCTTATATGTTTATTTTTTTTTTCTTTTATTCTTTGTTTGCACCTCTTTATTATTCTAAGGTAAGATTATAATTGTGCAATTATACACGTAATAATATTTTAGTATGTGAATATTTATTCAATTTTTATTCATGATTTCTAATTGATTGTATATGACAAATTATTGTAATTCAAAGAAAATACAGGGAATATGAAATAATTCAAAATCAAGTAGATGATATAGTATATCACTTTTCCTATTATTTTTCTTCCATTATAAGGGCTCACTTTTAAATCACGGCTTATGCCCCGTATAATTTGGGCACGGCCCTGTAAGCGACCAATTCTAATCAATGGTAAACTATGAAAGACTCCAAATTAAATGACTTTCAAAAACATGATATTGTATCTATGAGTCTTGGAAATGGATTCCATTTTGAAATTAGTTCAAATATCACACGACTATCTTGTTTTTTTTTTTCTTTACTTTTTTCAAGTAATATATCTATTTACTAGTCTTCTTAATGATATTTGAACACCCATAATTTATTACACGGCCAATGTTTTTTCACTAAATCTATCCATAAACCAATAAGGTAAGAAGATGGATTTAGTTAGTGATCCAAAGGAAAAAGTAGATATTTGAAGTGTCTGTATATCTATATCACAATGTAAGACAAATATCAAATTTATTTTAAATAAATAAATTAAATGACCTACGAAAATAAATATATGTGAAATTTAGATATAAATAAATAAGATCATTTTCAAAAAGAGAAAGACTAACAATAATTTTTGTGAACGGACGAATAATATTTATTTTAATTATATAGCTATGCCACAAATAGGAAAAACCATGGTTGAATTAGCATGTTGGAGATGATATTATTAATAAAAGACTACAGCGGCTAACTTATTAAGACCATTGATGTTTCTATCTACATTCTTGTACTTCAAATTGCACGAAATTTCCTAATATTTATGTACTCCACAAGTATGAAAAACTAATAGGTTGAATTGGCTGTTAGCAATGCTATTATTAATAAAAGACAACTAGCTCTGCTACCTAAGACTTTTGTTGTTTTTATCTGTATTTTCCTATATATAAGGCAAATATAATTAAAAAGGATCATTGTTTCACATTATTATATCATGTAACTACTTATCGAACACTTAAAAATTAAAATTGAGCGAAATTCCATAATATTTATTTTGATTATATAGCTACTCACAATTATGAAAAACTAATAGGTTGACTTGACGTGTTAGCTATGATCTATTCATAACAGACTCTTCCTTGGTAGCTAATATCTTTATATTATGTTTGGTATCTAGATACGATATTTATATCATAATAATTATTCTAAAATTATCCCAACTATAACTATAAAGTAATTATCATGAGACGAGTATCACATCTTATATACCATATATATTTTCTCTGGGCAATATAATAATGTATCACATTATTCTAAAATTCACCTTGTTTCGACTCCATATCCTCCTAGCTTTAGATCATCCCTCGTCTTGGAAGCTTAAAAGCAAGAAACACACAAACCACACAAGACATTAACGAACTAGAAAAAAAATAATAATTCATACACGAATAAAATAACAATTTTTTTTTAGATCAAAGAAAAATATTGTTGAAGGAAGATCAACGACGGCAAAACAATACAAAGGTACCAAGAGTACAAGAACATAACAAAAAAAAAATACAAAAACAACCTAAAAACATAATACCGATCGAACATAAAAAAAAACTAGAACATATCAATCCTCCACATCTACCTATTAACCAACTCCATAACTTATAAATATACCAACTCCATAACTTATAAATATACCAGCAGCTTAAATTAGAAAAACATTAGCGCACCAGCAATAAAAAAACAAATTAAAACATATAAAACAATATAATTAAACTATATAATTATTATGTGAATAATATATTATAGGTTTGTCGTTTTTTGTTTTAGTTTTTTATTTGACTAAATCAATCATCTTTTTCTAGTATATATATAGACTTCATTGATTAATATATATCGTCCTGTGAAAAGTAGGATAGAACCTTCTTTTAAGTCAAATGACTTTGTATGCATTAGTGTATATATAATGGTTATATTAAAAATAGAATAATAGTGTTAATTATACAAAATAGCCAAAAAAAATTGTAAAAGATAAATAATAGTCATTAACATAAAAATATATAAATTTTACCCAATTTGAATGTAAATTACCACAAATACATTTCTACTTAAATTTAATTGTATGAATGATATGAAAGGTATGAAAATATTCATTCATACAATTCATACGTACGAACAATTTAATAAAATTAAATATCACATATGAATAGTACATTAAAAAATAATTATAAGGGTATTTTAGTACAAAAAATTTGCAAATGACTATAATTTAAATATTATTATGTTGGTGGCTATTATTTATCTTTTATAATATTTTTTTGACTATTTTCTTACAAATAGATATGCATGTCCTAACTAAAAATAAATAGTCAATTATACAGAATAACCAAACAAGACAATGAAAGATAAATATTAACTACCAACAAAACAATATATGAATTATAGCTATTTTTTAATTTTTGAGACAAAAATATCTTTTTAAATACTTTTTACAATTATAGCGCACATATAGGTATGAATGGTATGATTTTAGTGATTCATATCATTCATACTTGAATGCATAAATAATACTATATATGTATGAAGAGTATGAATCATATCTTCATACTCTAAATGCTAAAAATCGAAAAATCCGTCCCTTAAAAAAATTCCACCACCACCAATACCACCATCAAAATTTATTTCACAACCAAAATCAAAGTCACGCCAATAACAACAATATATTATCAAAATCAAAAATCAAATTGCACCAACAAAAAAACTCAAACAAATAATATTCATATATTACGTATGAATGATATGATTTTAGTGATTCATACTATTTATATGTGAATTGTATAAGTAATATTATATAAGTATGAAGATTATGAATCATACCCACCAAATGAGATTCATACTCAAAATGCTAAAAAAACGAAATATCTGTTGGTTAAAGAAATTTCACCACCATCAAAATTTATTTCACAACGAAAATCGAAGTCACACCGATAACAACAAATTATCAAAATCAAAAATCAAACTGCACCAACAAAAAAACTCAAACAAATAAGAGTTAATTATATATAATAGCCATACAAGATAGTGAAAGATAAATACTAATCACCAACATAACAATATATAAATTCTAGCCCTTTTTTAATGTTTGGGACAAAAATATCCTTTTAAATACTCCATGTCGTATCCCCTGCATTAAAGGTATGAATGATATGATTTTAATGATTCATACCATTCATACGTGATTTATATGAATAATATTATACAGGTATGAAAAGGCCAAAAAACGAAAAATTCGTCAGTTAAAGAAATTCCACCACTACCAATACCACCATCAAAATTTATTTCACAACCAAAATCGAAACCACACCAACAAAAATATTCAAACAAATAATATTTAGATATTGTGTATGAATTGTATGATTTTAGTGATTCGTACCATTCATATATGTATGAAAAACATGAATCTTACCTAGCAAGCGGGATTCATATTCAGATTGTTAAAAGATGAAAAATTTTGTCGATTAATTTATAAGGGTATTTATGATAATTTACAATAAAAATGACTAAAATTTATATAATGTTATGCTTGTGACTACTATTTATCTTTCAGAATCATAGTTGACTATTTTGTATTTTGCCTCAACAAATAATATTCTTATATTATGTATGAATGATATGATTTTAGTGATTCATGTGATTCGTACGTGAATTGTATAAATATTACTACATATGTATGAAGAGTGTCAATTATACCTAGCAAGCCGGATTCATACTCATAATGTTAAAAATAAATATATGTCGGTTAAATTTACAAGGGTATTTATGACAATTTACAATGAAAATGACTAAAATTTATTTAGTGTTATGTTGGTGACTACTATTTATCTTTTACTATCTTATTTGACTTTTTTTATATTTTGCCTCATAAATAAATCTAAATTATTTATATTTTTTCATCAATTAATACAGTTAATTTATATCATAATCAATAAGCTCTAGTTAGAAAGAACAACAAATTCGCTATTTTAAGGAATAAAATATTCTAAATAAAATATGTACAGAAATTATTTTTTAATCTCTACCATTGATCTAAATAATTTAATATTCAATATTTATTTCTACGTAATGAATTCTCTCCTCTTTATATATATGGGTGGAGAAGTTGTTCAAATGTTAATCATGCACGTGTGTGTTAACTAGAATTCAATTTTAGTCATTCATTTATTTTAATGTGCGATTACAATTTAAGCATTTATTATTTTATATTTATAATGCATTTATTATTTTATATTTTAAAAATTATAAATGTAATTATGTTATTAAGATTATAATCTTAATGAATCTAATAAATTTATTTTTACTTATCTCTCTTCTAACATAATTATCTCATATATCATAATTTTATTCATTAATCTTCCCTATATAATATTTTTCTAGTGTGATTATCTCCAAATTAATTATTAATTATGACTTTTTTATTATAATTCGTAACTTATTTAATATTAGTTCCAAACTATGCATTACATCTTAATCAACAAATTATAAAGAATTCTATTAAAAACGTGAGTAATATTGGTTTCTCTAGTATATTCATAGACTTTCATTAACTATATATATCGTTTTAGTGAGAAGAAGGATAGAAACTTCTTTCCAGTCAAATGACTTTTTATGCATCAGTGCATATATATACTGAGTTCAGAAGCTTTTCTATGTAAGAAGAAAACTAGAAAAGTGCATTAAAACATATATATAGGTCGAAAGAATGGATGGAGAAGCAGCAAAAAGGAATCTATATGATGCTGCAACAAAGGGGGAAGTATCTAGATTCAGAGATGTTATCAAACAAGATCCATATCTTGTCGATGAAGTTACATTTGCACGTTCAAGAAATGTTCTGCACATAGCGACAGCACATGCACAAGCAGGCATTGTTGATATGCTGTTGAAGATGAACCCACACCTAGCTCGAGATTTAGACTCCCAAAAGTTGTCATCTCTTCACATAGCAGCTGCACAAGGGAGCTTCGAAATAGCAAGAAAATTGTTATCAGTAGCCCCTGAGATGCTGTGGTCGCGAGACTGTCATGACTTGAATCCAATACATATAGCAGCCATGAAGGGGCATGTTCAAGTACTGGAGGAGCTCATTGAACACGATGTATTTCCGGCGATGGAGAGGATGTATCGAGGGCAGAGCGTGTTGCATCTGTGTGTGAAACATGGTCAACTTAGGGCATTGCAGGTTTTGGTGGAAAAGTTGCAGTGCGACTTTGTGTCTTCCAAGGACGACGATGGTGATACAATATTGCATTTGGCTGTTAGCTTCAATCAACTTGAGGTAATAATATAAGCACCAATTCTTTAAT
The DNA here is from genome assembly GCA_026898415.1 of Leonotis leonurus. NCBI lineage: Eukaryota > Viridiplantae > Streptophyta > Magnoliopsida > Lamiales > Lamiaceae > Leonotis > Leonotis leonurus. The sequence goes on along the minus strand of JAPKLX010000068.1, from coordinate 989,467 downwards.
CGCACGTTATAACTCTTTTTTTTAAATATTAATATATCTTAAATTTTATAATAAATTTTAGTTGAGATCGATACACTTGAATTGCCCAGGCCTACCAAAGTTCGCGTACTATTCGAAACTCGATTTATTAAAATTATATTCAAACATATTCGTGAATATTTTGAACGCAATAATATTAACATCAAGTTCGGCTCAAAAAATTATTAAAATTCGATTCGAGGCTCGAGCTTGATTTATTTAATAAATGAACAAATTTCGAATGAACTTTTATAGACCGAACTTCGAATATTTCATGAATGGCTTGATTTGCTTACCATACTAATGATAATCCATATAATAAGATCTCCTGTAGAGATGTGTATTCAGCCTCAGATATTTACAAGGTTTAATTTCTGTACTAACCAATTTTAACTACCACTCTCATTAGCCTTAACATTATTTATATCATTTAATCTAAAATATGATTAATTAATTTTTTTAGTTTGTTATTTATAAATGATTATTATAACTTATTTTCCGATATTTTTTTAAAATTAGACATTTAGTGACTGTTGAGGGAGAAGACGAGTAATTTAGTCACTCGTTATTGAGATTTCAGATAATACGATATTTGGCGGGAACGAGTAAAATAAAAAAGGAGATACCGAATTCGAAGGGAAAAACTGCGCTGGATATCTTGAACGATCGAGAGTGCCCCCCTGGTAAGGGCGATGAGTACTCAGAAATGGAAAGAATCTTAATAACCGTGGCGATTCATCCGATTCTTCAGATCCTCCCCAAGCTCACGGACATCACCATGGTGGTGGTGGTCCTCATCGCCACCATGGCCTTCCAGGCGGCGGTCAACCCCCCTGGCGGCGTCTGGCAAGCTCATACATCAACACATAGAGCGGGTGAATCCGTGATGGCGTCCACTCATCCCAAGCTATACAAACACTTCATGCGTTCCAACGGCACCGCTTTCGTCTCATCCATCATCACCATCTTCCTCATCACCACTGGCCTGCCATCCTCCTACTTGATATTCCTGGCAATCGCATTGTACGCGATGTGGGTATCCTTGACATCTATTACGGTTAGTTACGCGGCTTCCGTGATGATGATCACTCATGATATTGGGGATGAGAAACAGTCGCTTCGTCCCATTATTTTGGTTATCGTAGCTCTCTCTGTCAACATCGTTATGTTGATATGGATTTCTGCTGCCGCAGAGAACTCATACTCGTCTTGGAAGAGTAAGAAACGGCGGCAGGAGGATCTGAGCCAGGAACCTATAATGGTAAGCCTGCTTTATCAGATCTTCCAACTGTGGCACAGCCGCAAGAATTTGATACCGAATCTTCGACTTCAGACCATTTTTCCCTGCCTGTTAGGAAGGTCGGATTCTCCCTCATCCAGGAGCAGTATTATTTAATCAACTCTTAAGCTTATTCCAAAATTGGATATTACGAATTAATACTTTCAGTTCGACCTCCATCATCGACTAAACCCGACAAAAGACCAAGGGTTCAAGTGTGTGAATGTATGATGGATATAGGGAGTTGTTATTAATTTTCAAGAGTAGCGTTTTATTTTGTTTCTTTACTCTAATATAAACGCGTAGATGTAATCGTGTAATTGAAATGTATACAATTAAAACTTTATAGTCTTCATTTTAAAATTATTATAACAAAAAGAAATTCTTCTCATATAGCCCCAAAAAGGAGCCTTACTATAGCACGATATAACCGCACGAAGAAGAAAAGCATGAGCTAAATAGATGAAGAAAATTGGTTGTAAATTTGGAGAAACTATTAACCTGTTTTGATTTTTGATCTTTATTTGTATGGGCTCTTTCAAAATTATCAAAAGGTAGTTATTTTTTACTGTTAAAGTATAATTTATTATATTTTTATGTTCTGCGTTAATACACATAAAATCAATATTCATTTCCACCGTCGTCGTGATGCTTTGAATATAGTAGAGCAAGTTATAAGTTAAAGCAAGTTGGTATGAGAAGATCATTATGAAAATATTGTTGTTGAGAACAAGCAAGTGTAAGATGAGGTTTGTTGTACACATGTTGCATGCTATCAAGAGTAGGTTAAGATTGGTGATGGTGGAGCAATTAATCACTAATAGTAACTGGATGCAGTTGCTTCACAATCTTACTGATGGGTATATTGTCGATGAACTTGCTGATAAAATTTTGCTAGTGAAACAACACTTGCATGTTTCTTAATTACAATTTTGTTTAGACTTTTCGTGTGGATCTAATTACAATTGGTTTTCTCAGTTGCCAAATTTCTGCTAGGGTTAGGGTATGTCTATAAATACCTTAAACAAAATAAGTTCTGGAAATGATTGATTAACGTTTGTAATTGATTTGTACTTCGCCAATGCATAATTTCATGTCTTTTATTGTAGGTGAACGTAGCTAACACACAATTAGTGAATCACGTTAATTATGTGTGTTGTGTGATCGTTACAGTTAATCCTTACACAAAATAGCGTAATAACATAATAAGTCGTGTATCCATCGGGATTGTCACGCGAGAGTCACTATTATCCATGAAAACAGAATATGGAAGAAAATTTTATTTTCTTGGGACAAGAAATGAAGTAAATAACAGAGACATATAACTAAGATAAGAATTAAAGCAAATAAAAGATGATAAATAAACAATATATGAAATACTAATCATAAGGATAAATTTTATTCTAATCAAATTCACACAATTAATTTGTTGGGGTCCCGGGAGAGCTGGTGTGGTGTATTAGAGTGGGGGAATACATCATAGTCCAATTTTCTCGCGTTTGACTGTGAAAAACAGGTTGAGATGCCGCTCGCTGGGTGTAGCAGTCGATCTCCTCTAATGTAGAGAGAGATTTAGCTGCTCAAGTAAGTTCTCAACACAAAGCGTGAATAATCTGTCAATGAGCAGATAGACTGGCAGCTAGCTGGAGCATACTAGACGATCTGTCCAACTACAGATCGTGTGCGGAAGCTGTGTATATGTTGTTGGCTGTTCTTACACTTAGAAAATGTATTTTGTTTATACCAAATGTTCTTTAGGAGATTGATTCAAGATGCACAACTTGCTTAATTAGATAAGCTTGCTGGTGAGTGATAAACAAAGAATCAAAACAATGCAATGCAAAATATAAAAGAACACACAATATTTAACGTGGTTCGGGAAATCCCCTACGTCCAGGGTCGATCAAAGCTAGATTGATGAATTCCTTAACCTTGGATCCTTCTCTTATTTATCCTCGTTGAGTACGAGCCAAAACTCGCTTATTTATTCTTGCTGAGTACGAGATTACAACTCTCTTATTTAAACTCATCGAGTACGAGATCTGGGTTCGGTTTTATAATCGTTCTTCCTCCAAGGTTTTGGCTATGGAGGAAACTAGAACTATTGGCTTTGAAGGCTCAAATCTAAGATAAGTTCTAGAGGGTTTTATCTTTAGAAATATGGTGATTTATCTCTAATTTACAACACTCAAGGATGTATATAATCTTTATCTAGTGTTGAATAAATCAATGGAAAACTGGAGAGAATCTTGTGGCGTTGAAGCTTTTTCTGGGCAAATGTGACGAACACACACACGAACCAACCCACTTTCTAAAGAAGGCTTGAAGTATATATATAGTCATATTTGAATTATAGTTGTTGGAAGTCTTTGCAGGTTTTGTAGTAGGCATTAAATGCTCTTTTGAACGTTGGTTGCTGACTGTACTTCTAGCCGTTGGAGTTTGTCCTACGTGGATGTTTACGTGGCATAAGACATGTAAGCTTATCAATTTAGGTAGATTATAACTTCCTCCAATGAGCAGCTTGTTTGGATCTCATAAAAATAGGTGGATTAAACAATCTGTAGGTGAACAGGTTGTATTCAACAAACATTGAGCTGACTCCCCATGAACAACAGGTTGATCTGTTACATACATATCGTTTTTCTTGTTTCTTCTTGCACAACTAGTTGTCCATCTCATAATGCAGCTTGTTTCGGTAGTTGTTGATTGATCTGTTAGACACAGATCGTTTGTATCGAGTTGTTCCTTGTATATCTTCTTATGCAACTTGATGTCAACCTGTTTGATACAAGGTTGATTTAATCTTGTTGCTTCTTGATCTTCATATCGATCTGTCCATCGATCTAATAATTTGTCATCGATCTCACGATTTGTCCTCGATCTAACGGTCTGTCCTCGGTAAGTATGCAGCCTCCTGGTCGATAAGATAGATGCAATAAAAACTAAGTGTAGATTGATCAGGTTAGTCCTATGAACAGATTGTTACATCAATCTGTTCTCACATTTTGACTTAACCTGCTACATAACAAGGTGTATCTTTATAGCACAAATCGTTAATTTAATATGGCCCTACAGGTTGATTTTCTTCTAATAGATAGACAAAATAAGATCAATCTCTATGATACAGAACTCAACCTAATCTTACAAGTTAGTTGATCTATTATTGAGAACACAGATGGTTCCTATGGACACGATCTGTCCTTACACTTAACCATCTGTTGTCTATCTAACCTAGACACAAATAAAAAAAGCATAAACATCTAAGCATCAATATACATTAAATTGTAAGCACAGTTTAATATCATGCATATATATTAAGGTTTCACATCATCAAAACATATAAATAATGATTTCCACAATCATCAAAAAGGTTCCCAACATAATTCATTCAATATTTTAACCAATTTAATCTAAATTCATATGACGGATCACAATTATCATTAAAGAATTCAACTATAATAATCTATGACCATAGATTAGTATCTAACTGCCACTCATAATACAAACTCCTAAAATATCGATTAGAATAACCTCCTACTGATAACATATCTCCGCGAGTTTATAAGGCAATGCCTATATTATGTTTTAAGTGATCGATTATGCAATTGATTCCGCTAAAATAGCAGGTACACAACTAACATGCAATAATAGTTATTAAGTATTGAAACACGAGAAATAAAACCAAAAGGCATATATATGAATCGGAAAATAAGATAAAAGTGATAGATAAATCACATGAATTTAGCTATATAATACCACGTCCTTCACTCGAGTTCTAATGAAATGAAAATCATATTCATAGGTAATTCTAAAATTCCATTGTTGAGTTTTTAATTTCGGCAATTGCTACTCAAGCTTAGGGATGGCAATCGGGCACGACGGGTATGGATAGTAGATATTCATACACATACCCATCGGGTATCCGCCACCCACCACCCGTTAGATACTCATTAACTCACCACTCGTGGGTATCTATCATCCCTAAAATATATAATTTTAATATTTAAGATATATTAGATATAATTTTTGATGAGAATCACATATAATTTTATATAAAAATAGATAAATATGGTTAATATTAGGTGGATATGCGAGATTATTTTACAGATACTTTACGGGTATTTCATGGGTATTTCGTGGGTAAATTTTCGCAGGTATATGGGTTTCGCGGGTATGGATAGTTAATATTCATATTCATACCCACGAGCTAAATGGATACTAAATGTCTCTCAAACCCACCCCTATTAGGGTCGGATACCCGCGGGTGTCGGGTACCCACTAGTAAATAGTCATCCCTACTCAAGATTGATTCTATTCTTAAAGTGTTTAAATTTAACTAGTGTGTAACACATCGAAAATAGATGGGAAATTATTTTATATTATAATTTATAAATATAAAATTTTAAATGTATATTTTTAAATAATATATTTTACGAAAAAAATTTTAAATATTAAAAATATTATTATCTATTTAAAAATTTTAGTTTTATAATAAAATTTTAGTTATAAAAATGCTATAATATATTTATAAAATTGACTTTTTTTGTTTGATAAAATTAATTATTTTGACCAAATAAAATCATGAATATTTATTTGATCAATTCAAATAATTAATGTTATATGTATAAAAAATTATATTGGTGGTGGGTCAAAAGTAGAAATGACAATCTACCACGACATACATGAACATTGGCTATCCATAATTCCATATCCATACCTGTGAGGGTAGAGATGATATTTTACCCTCCGATAGCCGACACTAATAGGTGTGAGTTACAAACACATTTATATTAACTATATTTTTATATAAATTCACGTTACATATTCGTCCACCCACTTTATAATTATATCAACTATATTTGTGTATAAATTATATCCACTACAAAAAATAATTTATTTAGTGACGGAATATTCCATTACTGAAACAAACAATTCTGTAACTAAATTTATTTAGTAACGGATTTGTAACGGATACATTCTGTAGTAATATCGCTTATTGCTAAAAGTTTAGCAATGTAATATATTCCGTTAGGATGTAACAACGGAATTGTAACGGAAATTCCGTTAATAAAATAGTTTCTATGTTGATATGAAACAACTGTTTAGAAATAAAATAGTAACGGAATTTTCTGTTGTTATGTAGTAACGAAATTATTTCGTAACTATTCCATTACGCAAATTTTAAAATTACTATTTTGCAATTGCACTTTGAAAACGGATTTGTAACGGATTATTCCGTTATCTAGGAACAAAATAATTTTGTGATAATTCCGTTACTGATTTTTCAAAATTTCAACAGGTTTTTTCAATTTATGTTCATACCTAGTTACGGCAATTTAAATTGCTACAATATCGGTAATCATTTTATAAAATCACATTGATAATATAGTCAACAACCAAAATACCAATAATAAAAATATATATATAAAGGATGTTCAAATTCAAAATATAATCACAATAGGAACCATATAAAGTATATTATTATAAATTTGAAAGTACCAAAAAAAGGTAGCTACACTATGAGTGTATCATAAATGCAATACATAATAATAAATAAATAAAAAAGGAAAACGTGCGCTCCGCATTCTCTTTTCGTAAGCATTGTTGTAGTGTTGATCGAGTATCTTCTGTATGAGGGCATCGTGGGTCACCATCAATACCTGCATTTCAGCCCTTTTAATTCTTAATTCTTCAACCTCCAAAGCCTGTGTGTCATGTAGAGTAAGTACACAAACTTACTGTTCCAGCTGAGCTGCAAATTGAGCAACTTTCTGCTTGCATTGATTTGTTGATGTTGATACTTCTTCGCTTTGGAAAAGATCAACAACATTCTCATAATATATCTCAGCTATTTCGTGCAAATTTAGATATCTCAAATTACCATATTTCAAATTCTTACAGGTGTTGTGATTGTAATATTCTAGAATCCATATTTAGCCTAAATGATGATAAATAGCATACCACTGTCATTATATAGAGAACCATTTGCTATTAAGGTTGAGTTCAAGATAGGGAACAAAATCCAGTAATAATGTGAAATTTCAGATTCAAAAACATAAATACTCAAGAAATATCAGCAAATATTTTTACCTTATAATACCTGGCAGACATATTAAACCTTCCAATATCCTGAAACATATTAACAGATGCCTCAAAACATGAAATTGACTCTGCAAATTAACGAAAATTAACGTTAGAGCGATAATTATGTATGTTCAAATTGGAAAACTAAACAAAGAAATGTATAGATGGCCGATTGCTTATATCACGAGAATTGCAAAAGGTAACCATACCTTTTTGTAGCAATGAGCAGCATCAGCATAGTCATTAGCACCTTTATGCTTGCTATCTAGCTGCAAAAATGGGAACCTAAAATTATATTAATAAAGAAATGAGGTGGACTTTAAAAATTATATGATATTGTGCTAAAATGTATGATCTCGAACTATAGCATGAAGCATTAAGTGACAGTTAGCCAACTTAACATATACTGCCCCTGCTCGATCCCCTGATAATCAATCAAAAAATAAAGCGACTTATGTCCTCACCCATATTAATTTTAAATAATAACAATTCCTGATAATCAATCAAAAAATAAAACGACTTATGTCCTCACCCATATTAATTTTAAATAATAACAATTCAATTTGGGGAAATAGGCTAAACTAGCCACTTTAATATTCAAAACACAAAAAATAACCATACAAATAAAAATAATAAAATAGTAACCACTCTGTATTTATTTTTCCTTTATTGCCCTTTTATTAATTAAATTAACATACTTATTCATTATATATATTTTGAAGAATAACTGCTCATAATCCAATAACTAACTTGATTTGGTTCGTATTGTAAAATAAATTATTATTATAGATTCATGCCTAGGGTTCATATGGTAGGGTATAATATTTAATTATAAACCAAATTTTATTTTTAAATTCTGTAGTATTTTGAAGGAATTAATTAGATGGAGGGTATTATAGACATAGAAGGCTAGATTTATGATTTTTTATACGTGTAGCTATTATCTGGGTTTACTATAACAAAATGGTTATTATAGAAGTTACCCAATTCCATTTTCGGCCCTCAATGTGTACATAATTGGGTTATTCTTTTTCAATTTTTATGAACCATTTAAAGACAACAAAAATTGAGTCACACAATAATGCAAAACATATGATAAAGTGTACATAATTTGCAAATGAGAATTGAATTCAATTACTCGGAATACGAGCTAATGTTTCAATGGAATTCAAGCCTCACCCCACAATACAAGGCAAATGTTACGCAAATCTCCCCATTATTTACGATTTAATATGCAGAAAATGAAAAAATGCCAGAAATTATTATCACACATAACATGAAACAGAGAAAGAGCGAGAAGAAGATCAATGTACATGATTTGGCGAGCTTGAAGGCGTTGACGGCTTTGTTGAATATATCGGCAGCATCTTCGAACTTGGAGCCGAATAAGCCCTCTACCTCGCCAGCGACATGCTGCAGGCGAACCCTAACAACTACGCCGTCGTCGCCAACACCGAGGTGGTTGGATTTAACTGATACCGGGGAAAGGACCGGTCGATGCTCATCCGCAATTGCTAGTTTCGCATGATTATGCTATATTAATTATACCATAATCAACTCTCCACTGCTATGGAAACCAATACGATCATATAATCTGTATAAGAGAAAGATGGTGCATGATAGAATGACATCAATGTCTGGAATATTGAGAGGCGGCAGAGAAAACTGACTGTAAGTCGAGCTCCATCTACTCATCTCCTGCATCGTCATAAGCGCAGCCACCGTCTTCCAGAATATTCCCTCTCCCGGAGCCACCGCCGCCTCCACCTCCCTCAGCTTCTCCGACGGCGGAAACACCGACTCCATGGTCGTCTCGCACTCCTTCACCAGCTTCGAGATCAGCTCCGTAGTGAAGAACGGCTGCTGCAGAATCTTTTGGATGAACAGAGGCCGCAGTACTCCCACTGTTCTCTTATCGTACTTCTTCAGGATTTTCGTCATAACTAATTATACACTGTTTTCATTTAATTGAAATCGTAATTAGTTTAATTGATCAGTTAAATGAATTACCTGTGTAGTTGATTAGGAGATCCATCTCCCCCGTACTATCCGTAATTAAAATATAATTATTAATAAAATATTTATTTAAATATCTCAATAATAGTTAAAAACGGAACTAAACGTTACTATATTTAATAATGGAAAATTTCGTTAAAAATCCATAACTAATCCGTTGTTAATTCATCAAAATTAAGAAACGGAAAATAATTTTGTCACTGTTCCGTTACTAAATAATGCATTTTTTGTAGTGATCTAAAATTATATATAATGTTTCTTACATTTAAATTTAATACGAAAAAGTCTAATATATATGTTTTGACAACCAATAGTTTAAATCAAATTATAATTTATAAAATATTGATCAATTCGACCAATCTTACCGTAAATTATCATACAAAAATTAAAGAATCATAAAATAAGATCAAATTGATTAAAATCGATAGGAAAAGCCCAACGATTATATATTATAAAAATATAAAATATTTAGAAATATTAACGTAATTTAATTGACTCAATATCTCGAGCTCTATTTAAGCTCAATTATACACACATTTTTTCTTTTATACAATTTTCATATTAATAAAGTTTACTAAGTTTTCAATGTGTGATATACTAATTTGTTAGTTTAGTGATATTTAATACACTATTGATTTAATATCTACAAAATATATATTAAACTAATATGCTATGAAATAAAAAGATATGGAAAAAATTATTATAAATATTATTTACTTTATACATGAAAAAATCTACGTACCTTTTAACAACTAATTTTTGTAAATAAAATTATACTCTCTGCGTCCCACCTTAAATGTCCCATAACTTTTCGCACCGCAAACCAAGACAATTTTAATTTAACACTTTAATTCCTATCTACTCATTTTCCTTACTCTCCAACTACCTTACTTTTTCCTTATTTTCCACCCAAAAGTGGAAATGAGACATCTCAGCTGGGACGTCCCAAAATGAAAATTGGGAGATCTCAACTGGGACGGAGGGAGTAATATAATATTTATAGGAATGTTTCAATTACTCGACTATTTATTTGATAATCTAATAATCTAGTGTAATAAATTTTTCAATAAAATTTAAAATTATGTTTATTTTTTTAAAGTCTTAATCAATTTAATATTAGTCAAAATTTTAATAAATATTAAAATTCATAAAATAAAATTGAGATTTAAGATAAATAAAAATGATTGATTATGATGATGTCACAGAGGACCATAAATTAAGAAGATGACTTTCAAATGTATATGTATTAATTATTACTCCCTCCGTCCACAATATTGCTTTCCACTTTGCCATTTTGGTCCGTCCACCAAGTTTCTTCCCACTTTCTTTCTATTTTTGCCAACCATTTACTCCACTCACAACTCAACACATCATCAATAATGTGGGCCTCATTCTCCACTAACTACACACTACTCAATATATATAATCATTAATGTGGACCCCTTATTCCACTCACTACTCTATACACTTTACAAATCATCAATAAAGTGGACCTCATCCTCCACTAACTATACAACATTCAATACATTTTACTTTTTACCAACTAAGTCAACACAATTTATTAAAACTCGTGCCGGGTCAAATTGGGAAGAAAGATCGTGGACGGAGGGAGTATTTTTTTTTCGAATAAAATATTTATGTGAATCAAAAGTAGGAATGACAATCGGATACGACACGTACGGGTAGTGGCTATCCATATCCATACCCGTACCCGCAAGGGTAGAAATGACAACTTATCAGTGATTATCTAACGGTAATAGATGTGAGTTAGAGACACATTTGATATCCACGCTTAGTTGTATGAGTATATTTTAATATCATTTGTATTTGTATATGGATAGTTATTATTTGTTGGGAAATATTTATAAAGGTTTTGATTATGATTCCAAAACCTCCCCTGAAAGATACATTAAGTCCAAAATGAAATCTGGTCCTTAAGTCTTATTTTAAAACTCACTTGTTAAGGAGTTTAGTTTACAAGTATACGTAACCTGAAGGATTGAAAACTGAAGTTCAAGACCAGTACTAAAGTTTCTATAACTCAGTTCTCAAGCCAATACTGAAGGACCATGCCACTGAAATTATGCTCTGAAGTATTAACGTTAAAGTTAATTGAAGCATGAAGATAACGCACACTGAAGTTCTTCACTGAATGATTCACTGAAGTTAAGCTTACCACTGAGTGTCATGCTACTCCTATAAGCATTACCACTTCTGGAAAAAATCTCAGTAGGTGAAGCAAAATCTTGTTGCAGACATAAAAGATGGTAAAAAGGACGACGACTCCAACAAAAATATTTTCAAATGCTACAGATGAAGCTCTCACTCACAACAGATATATTCTTGAGAGTGTCCTATAAATACCTCGCTACTTCAAACGCTTCAAACACCGGTTACCAAGCTTTCATATACATTCAAGCTCTAAACTCTCTCTAGCTTTCTATCGCTCTCATATTTCAGATCCTAGAACACTCAAGCTCTATTTCATACTTCTTAGTGTGTTCTTAAGTAGCGATATACATTGTAACTGAAGAATAGATCTAGCTTAGACTTAGTCTTTAGCTGGAAGTGATCAGACACTATTGTTCATCTAACCTTCAAGGTTGATCACTGTAAGACACCAGTCCATTTAGTTGGAAACCCCCGACTCACCTCGAAACTCGTGGACGCAAGAGTTTTTATCTCCGAACCACGCAAACCAAACTTTTTGTCTTCTCTATTTACTTTCAGTATTTTCTCTCTAACGCTACTGCATCAACTAAATACTGATGAATAGTAAACTTGAACATTAACATTAAGGTTTTTGATAAACGAGTAAGCTTTCAAACCACCACTTCCGCACTGCTATATTTAAGATATTAGTCCATCAGTCAAACATTAAGTGTAGACTGAAGGATTGCTATCTAAAGTTACTCTAAACTGAAGCTACCTCCCTTCAGATCTGAGCCTTCACTAAAAACCATCTTAATCTGCAAAAGTTTTAAATGGTGTATTGCACCCCCCCCCCCATACACCAGTATACTCATTTCAGGACCAACAAGTGGTATCAGAGTAGTGTGTTTAACGACCACTATTTCTTGAACCCAAGTGTGCTTAAGGTCATTTTAAACTAATCTTTCAGAAAATCTTAACTGTTCATTTGCATATCTATCTTTGTCATGGAAATTACTCTCAGGTTACCCATATTCTCCATAGAAGATTTTGACTACTAGAAGTATAGAGTATCTTCTTTCCTAAAGGCACATCATGTCATGATGTGGGTAGTCATAACAACAAGTCCAATCAAGATAATGAAGACCTACCCTCATGACACAACTGAAGCAAAGGATCCAGCAACTGTATACAAGCCACTGACTGAATATACAGTCGAAGAAAAGAAAATTGGAGGCTTGGATGATTATTCCAAGCACATAATTTCAAGCACACTGGAGCGACCCATGCTAGTCCATGTACAACACTGCGAGATAGCTAAAGAGATGTGGGAAACTCTCGAGAAAATGTGCGCATGATCTGAGGAAATCAAGAAGAACAAACTCCCTTGAATGTCAAAAGTTTGATGTTTTCTTGCAGATGCCAGGAGAATCCATTAGTGAGTTGGAACTGAGGATCATGCTGATTTTTATAGCAATCAAAGCTTTAAACAACAAAAAGTATTCACAAAAGGAGATAAACCCAAAGATAGTATGGTGTCTTCGACGTGAAGACCGACTGCCATACCAAATCCAAATTAACGGGCGTTAAGACTTCAACACCCTCACCACAGCTGGTCTCTTTAGTATACTGAAGAACCATGAAGCCAGACAAAGAATACTAGAAAGAACCAATTCAGTTCGTGATATTATTCCAATCACGTCCACTCGGGACTCAATCGCCTTCAAAGCCAACAAAAGTCCAGCCAAAGAGTCCAAGCCTGAAGGACTAGACTTTGAAGGTATGTCTAAGGCTGAACTTATGGAATAATATGTACTAATGGCGAAACGTTTTGAACGTGCAGATTTAAGGATTGGCCGATACAAGAAAATGAACAGAGATAATGATACAAGAAGGGCCACACCACCCTCCACTGAAGCAACTACCATGACTCTAGAAGGGACTACCTCTCAGTCCAAGCCTAAAAGACCACATAGCAAAGGCATTTGCTATGAATGTGGATCACCAAATCACTTCAAACCTAACTGCCCAGACCTCAGTAGGAAAGAAAGGGAAGAGCTTAGGTTGCGAAAGGATCAACACAACGCAGAAAGGAAGACGATGCTTGTTGAAGATAATTCAGATCAAATCAACACTCCTTCCAAAGCTAACTATGAAAATCACTTCTCAGATTCTTCAGATGATGAAGACCTTGGCTTGATGGCCACTGAGGACGAGGAGGAGATCACTGAAGAGTATTGCTTGATGGGCAATCACTCAGGAGACTTCACTCCTCAGGTAATTGCTCATGTAATGTCTGAAGGATATGTTGATCCTAAATCAATCAATTCAGTTACATATGCATCCATTTCATCATCACATTCTAAAGAACATTCCAAAACTGAGAATATTACAGTTGGGGATTATGAGGATAATGTGGGGACAATCTCACTGGAAGAATATGAGATGTTAGCTGAAGATTTTCGTAATCTTCAAGCTATCTTTGCGATTAACAAAGATGAAAACGAAGAGCTAACTTCTAAGTTGGCTAAAAGACCTGAGAACATACTTCATAACTTACCGAATCATATTCTAAAGGATGAACTTGTTGAGCGAGTTTGTAAAGAACTCAATGAAATCACTCTCAAGACTCAGGAACAAGAGATTACTATCTCTAACCTGAACAAAGGCCTTGATACCAAAACTGAAGAGATCATGTTTCAAAGATCTCAAATTAAGGAATTGATTGAGCGAAATGAACTTCTATCTGAAAGGATAGATTACTATAAAGGAAAGGTTGAAACTTGGACCAAATCTGGATATACCAATCATACTTTGAGTGAATTTCAATGCCCATAGGGCAAAGGACTTGGTTTTGCTCAAGATAGGACAACAGTACCATTTCTCACTGTACCAAAACCGACATTTCCCATTATATCCTTTGTACAAGTACCAAATCATAATGAAGAAGAAATGTTGGTCACTGAGACTAAGAAAGCTACTAAAACAGTTTCTAATTACCTAGGGAAGAAACATGTCACTGAAACAAACTCCAAGCTGAAAGCCAAGAGAGTGATCACTAATACAGAAGTGAGAATTCTATTGGACAAGGAAAAAGCAAAAAAAGTTGCCACTGAAAACTTAAGGCAAAAGTTCAGGAAGAATACATTTTCTGAAACTGAAAGGCCAAACTTCAGGAAATGATCATTTTATGAGGTTACAAAGAACAAAAAGGGAAAAGACAAAATTGTCTATCCTAAGAACTAGTCTGAAGTACATAAGTCAAGGAAAACTTCACCTGAAAGTTATAACTTCAGGAACCAAGTTCAGTCCACTGAACAACCAACATATCAGAGAAATTACAAGGGACAAAGCCCTAAATCAAAGTGCTCTCATTGCACATGTTCATCAAGTGGATCAAGTCCACAGAGCTATAGCACATGTAGCTCAAAATTGAGAAGTTGGGATTCACCACCCAACGTTAGCCAATATAAATATGAACATGGGACATCATCCAGTTCAAATTCTAGTGGCTCAAGGCGAAGAAATACTCGTCACACTCCCCCAGTTCACTCCTATGAACCTAAAGGTTCAATGAACACTGAAAAACGTTGGACTCAGAACCAAAAAGTACTAAAGTGAACTTCAGGGCTGCATCTAAGCCTGAAGTCAACAAGAAATATGTACCAAAGAACAGACAGAAACTTGCTTTCATCTGCTGGTACATTCGTAAGCCAGACGGGAACATCCAAATCCAAGGACATCTGAGCGTGGGCTTGAAAAGAAGACTTTCAAGGGAGACAAATCAAAGCTAATTCAAACATTCGCATTATAAGGCAACAATGGGTGCTAAAGCATAGCATGCATACTGAATCTGGGTCTAGTTCTCAACTGGATCATAAGACTCAGTAATTGCAGGGGCTTGGACCAAGGAGAGGTGCACTGAAGGAGCATTTAAGCTGGATTATAGACAGTGGATGCTTAAGGCGCATGACTTTTCAAAAAGAAGTTATCTCCAACTACACTGAGAAAGATGGTCCTCAGGTAACCTTTGGTGACAACTCAAAAGGTTTCACTAAAGGGTATGGTACTCTCATTATAGGGAATGTTTCAATTGATAATGTATCTTATGTCTCTGCCCTGAAACACAATCTGCTCTCAGTGAGTCAATTGTGTGATAAAGGTTTTAATGTTATGTTTAGTTCTGAAGAGGGCATTATCAACAGGAAATTTGATGAGACTACTATGATGAAAGGATTCAGGGTAGGAAATATTTATACTGCAAACTGAAAAGCCACCTCCTCTAAAACATGTATAGTCTCAAAGAGCACTTCAGAACAGAGCTGGTTATGGCACAATAGACTGAGTCACCTGAACTTCAAAGTCATCAACAGACTTTCAAGACACAATCTAGTTCGAGGAATGCCTAACCTAATCTTCGACAAAGACCATGTTTGTGGAGCATGCCAAAGTGGAAAACAAATCAAAGCCTCATTCAAATCTAAAGAAGCTCCATCAACTGAGAATATTTTTCAACTCTTACACATGGACCTATTTGGCCTTGTGATTCCACTCAGTGTTAATGGTAGAAAATATTGTCTGGTTATTACTGATGATTTTTCTATTTATACTTGGACAGTGTTTCTTTTCCACAAGTGAGACAATGGTGTGCATACTTGCTCTTCTAACGAAGATGAAGAATCAGAAGTCCACAAATGTCATCACCATACGCACTGATCGAGGAACTGAATTCCTCAATGCAAAGATTTCAGATTTTTGTGTGCAAATGGGGATTGAACATCAGACTTCAACTGAAAGAACTCCACAACAAAATGGCGTTGCAGAAAGAAGGAATAAATCCCTGAAGCAAGCTGCAAGGACTATGTTAAATAGTTCAGGGATACCAAAGAAATTTTGGGCTGAAGCAATCAGTACAACTTGCCACACTCAGAATAGATCACTCCTGACCACACGCCTAGGCAAAATTCCATACAAGTTATAAAATGACATGAAGCATACTCTTAACTATTTTCGTGTTTTTGGTTGTATGTGTTATATCCACAACAACGACGAAACGCAATTAAAAACCTCTGATGAGAAATCTGATCCAGGTTTTTTCCTTGGTTACTCAGAGGAGAGTGTTGCCTATAGAGTTTTTAATAAACGTAGCCTGATGGTGGAAGTAACAACTCATGTTATTTTTGATGAATCTATTTTTGAGTACAGGTTAAAAGATACTGAAGTTATCACTCAAAGACTTGAGAACTTGAACATCCAGCCTTCAGTACACAACACGAATGATGTACTCCTCTGGAATCCTATAGATGATGTTGAAGAGGACATTCCAGTAGAAGGCTCAAAGATCAGATTGGGACAAGAAAATGAGTCTACTGAAGCTAGTACTCCAGCACCTGAAACTGAAAGTCTCCCTCAAGCTGCAACAGAAAATCTCACATCTGAGATTCCATCCAATGAGGAGGCAACCCAATCTGATATCTCACCTGAAGTACCAACACAAACTGACAATCTCACCACTGAGATTCCATCATCAACTTCATGGAGTAGTAACTCTAACTCTACTAATCTTCAGATTATTGTTGCTACTAACGATATTTTGACCAGTTCAGACAAGCTTATTTTGCAGGAACTCGAACAACAAACTGAATATGTAAGAGCCAACAATCAAGGGGGAACAGAACCTTAAAATGAAGAAGAAGATGGTTATCATTTCAGAAGAGGATCAAAAGCAAAGAAGAAGATGGATTACAGATCATCCCTCTGATTCAGTGATTAGAAGTCTAGAGAGTGGCGTTCAAACGAGAAATCAGATCCAAGCTGAAGTGGTCCAGCCACTAGCAACCGTTGAACCCCCCACTGACTCCACCACTGACGAACAACTAAGGCTAAAAGCAGACCTTGCACTATTTTCGGATGAAAATTTTCTATATAGCTGTTGTATCTCCAACATTGAACCCAAAGACGCTCAGGAAGCCCTTCAAGATGTGAATTGGGTGTCCATGATGCAAGAGAAATTAAATGAGTTCACAAGAAACCAAGTAGGGAAACTTGTTTATCGTCCTACGCATCAGGGTGTTATTGGTGTGAAATGGGTCTTTAAGAACAAGAACCATGAATCAGGAGAAGTTGTTCGAAATAAAGTTACACTGGTAGCTAAAGGTTATTGTCAAGAAGAAGGAATAAACTTCGATAAAACCTTCGCTCCAGTAGCTAGATTAGAGGCGATACGACTCTTCATTGCCTACGCAGCTACATGAAGTTCAAAGTCTATCAAATGGATGTGAAGAGTGTATTCCTAAATGGCATACTGAAGGAAGAAGTCTACGTAGAGCAACCACCAGGCTTCAAAACTGACTACTCCAAAGTGTATATACTACACAAGGCTCTTTATGGGCTGAAACAAGCTCCTAGAGCTTGGTATGACACTTTGTCTGTTTTTCTTATTAATTCAGGTTTCAAGCAAGGATCGGTGGACATGAATCTATTCACAATTAAAAATAAAGGAGACATTTTAATCGTTCTGATCTATGTCGATGATATTATATTTGGTTTGAAGTCTCAGATGCTTTGTGATAAATTTGCCAAGTTGATGAAGACAGAGTATCAAATGTCAATGATGGGCGAGATGAGATTCTTCTTAGGATTTCAGATCAAGCAGTCCCCTGATCGCATCTTCATCAACCAAGCAAAATACACAAAGGAACTGATCAGCAAATTTGGCATTCAGAATAGTAAGACCGTGAAGATACCTATGAACACCAAAGGCATAATTGAACCAGATCCTGACGGAAAACCAGTCAGCCAGACTGAGTATAGAGGGATTAACGGGTCCCTTCTATATCTCACTGCCAGTAGACCAGATATCACATTTGTTGTAGGAGTGTGTGCACGCTATAAAGCTAATTCAAAGGAATCACACATGGAAGCTGCAAAGAAGATTCTGAGCTACCTGAAGGGCACACCAAATCTTGGCCTATGACATCCTATAGATGATAACTTAGTTCTAACTGGTTATTCTGATGCTAATTTTGTAGGTTGTAAACTGGATAGGAAGTCAACCTCAGGAACATGTCAATTCTTGGGCAACAAACTAATCAGTTGGTTCTCCAGGAAGCTGACCTCAGTCGCTACCTCCACTACTGAAGTTGAATATATGGCTGCAGGAAGTTGCTGCTCTCAGATTCTATGGCTCAAGCAACAACTTAGAGATTACGAGGTGCCTACCACTCAGGTTACAATTTATTGTGACAACTCCAGTGCAATTGCCATCACTCATTACCCAGTTCTACACACAAGGTGCAAGCACGTGGATATCAGACATCACTTCATAAGGGATCACGTTGAAAAGAAGGATGTGTCAATCGAGAAGATTCACATTGACATTCAACGAGCAGACATTCTCACAAAGCCATTGGAGGAAGCAAGATTCAAAATGCTAAGAAGAAGACTTGGCCTACTGAATCCTGACCAAGCCTGAAGGTACAGACTGAACCCCCCTCCAGGTAATGTGTCCTAAAGGTCACTTGATTTAGTACGATTAATGTACTGAAATCACGACCTGAAAAAGACATAAAATAATGTGATGGTTTCAGCCACTGAGTAACTCTACATAGTTATTTCAGTCATAAACCATCATACATTCCATACTTGTTATAAACTAACATTTTCAGGAAACAAACGTGTACTGAAGCTAAAGGACCAACAACACACAGTAGTACAGGAGCCTGAACTACCACTAAAAGCTACACCAAAGCTTCACTGAAGGATTTCAGATTGTTATCAAAACTGAAACTCCTATCTGAAAACACTACTGAAGATAAGTCAATCAGTTGCAAGTATCAACAACTGAAGTTTCTAACATTCTCATTTATTTCTCTAAATGTTTTACAATTGAATTCTCTAAGTGTTATTGTCGTAAATATATACTTCATCATACAAAGTCAATCCCTGACTTCCTGGAAACGCTATCGACGCCATAATTAACATCTGACACAAACAGTAAAAGTAATAGTACTTTTGAAACCTCGGAAAGATAACACGTCGCGCGTATACTACACGCATTTACTTTTTCCCACCTATATGATGTTTCAGTAACGTGGTTGCACCTTGACCGTCGATTTCAAAAACTCGGAGCAAGATTTGACCGTTCATTTCCTTTTAAAAGTCTTCTTCTCCAATCATGCAAAACTTTCTCAACCACTTTCTACTCCTAAAGCCTTTCGCATTTCAATTCTCTCTCACGCTCTTCATTGCTATTTCTGCTATCGTTGTGTTCTTATCTTGTTGATAATCTTTAATCAACTCTTCATGCTCTTAACTTATGTTTACTGATTATTTTCTTAATTTCGTGTTATGTAAACTCAACCAGTATGAAGAACTCACTGCTTTATTTTATACAGCTTATCAACACCATGGGCAAGAAATAAATCATTGGACCAGCAATGACGATGTCTCAACTCACCGCTCGCATCTATGTCAAGTCAACTGCTGTTTACAATCAGATAGACATTGATCAAGCCAGGACTATCTTCGAGGTCATCAAATCTAATGGCTTGGAAGCCCTCACCACTCTTCGTCCAAAGAATCTTTACCCTGATCAAGTGGTTCAGTTCTATCTGAATCTAGGATATGATAGCATCATTCTGAAGACATCCATTGAACTTGTTATTCGTGAATCAGTCTCTGGCACCGTGAATGTTAAACAACTGAGGTTCAACATCACTAAGTTGTTGTCTTCAGTATTCAAACTGAGGAACAAGGGCAACTAGAATCCCAACCAGTACATGAAGGACAAGATTGAGATCCAGTCTTTCTTTGAGGCGATCCAGGTGGAAGACCCTCCCCGTCAATTCTCCACTGCTAATAACAACAAGGGCTTGATACGCCCTGAGTTTAAGATTTTGCTCGATGTGGTTCAACACTGCATCCTTGGGAAAAAGTCTTCCCACGAGCAACTGAGTTGGCAGAAACTCAGTCTGATGAAAAACATCTACGGAAATGAAGGAGTTAACTGGGTAGCTGTGATGGAAATGGTCGAAGCTAACAAACTGAAAGAAGTGCACAAGGGTGTAACTATGAGTGACACTAATACTTTGAACTTGGCAACCAATGTGTCTATTCTCATCGAGGAGTCTTATCAGTACGCTGAAACTGTCTTCCCCACTCACCGTCCATAAAATGAAAAGAGGATGTTTGCCACTGATTTCGATGTGCATTCGTGTATGCTCGAGAAAGCTCATGAACTTTAGATTGAGCTTCCCAAGGAGCGACTGAAGGCCAAGAAGGTCATTTCCGCCGTTGATGAATATGATGAAGAAGAAGCTGAGGCAGATGTTCCTGAACCTCCTCCTCAACTGAAGATTGTCAAGCGCAAGAGGAATCCTGCGAAGCGCCCTTCAGGGATCCTGAAGACAAGGACTCAGGAGAGAGAGCAACCATCTACCAAACTCACCAAGGTCGGAGATATTCATGACTCATCCACTAATGAGGATGTCCAAGACCAATACCAATTATCCAAACACCCTCACAACCCTGTTACCCAACCTTCTGATATTCCTCAACCACAACCCCTCACTATCATTGAGCCTTCCACTAGACTTCGTTCTATCACCCCCAAAGTCTACTTGAAACTCTACCATCAGGTATCTCCCCAACTAAACTACCTTCCACTCTTACCAAAACCAAGACTCCACCCAAACCCTAAACCGAAACCCAAATCACAGACCCAACCTCAACCTTCTAAACTTAAGTACCATCCTCCACCACCACCTAAAACTCAACCCCCTCCATCTCAACCCAAGTCTCAGCAACAACCCCAATCTCAACCCCAGCCTGAACCCATTTCTGAAACCCATGCCTTAGCCTCCACCTCCACCTCCAATCCCTCTGACTCCCACACTATTGTGCTTTCCTCTCCTTCCCAACTTTTCTTGAACAACCTAGAGTTCCAATCTGTAAAGCACCAGGGATCATCTTTCCTTGAACTCTATCATCACCCATCTCTCTCCGCCCTCTGTCAACGTTTGTGGACATGGCGTGCATACCGTTTTTCTGACACTACTGCGTTACAGTACAAAATTGAGGCCTCAGGCATGAGTGCCATTTTGGTAGAAGAAGCTGAACTACAAGAGCACTTCCAGTTCAAGGACACCAAGGACGCATTTCTTAATGTCGATGTATATATTGAGGACCAGCTTTCTCAACTGAGGTTGCAGCTGGACGTTCTTATTCTCGCAGAGTTTCCACCTCCACTGAAACTCCTACTGCTTCTCTCTCTTCATCTGCCATTGTTCCTGTTGCCACTGAAATATCAATTCCTGAAGTCTATCTTCCGATGGCGCGTTGATCCATGCCCATCGTTCTTTATTTCAAGCAACCTTTTAAGAGCTCAAGGAGTATTCTGATACTGAGAGCAAGCATCTCACCAACACTACGGCAGCTATGGTTAATGCTTGGAAAACATCTTACACCAAGAAGCTTGAGTCCCATGTAGCTGACCTTTAGAAGTCCATAGATGCATTAACTACTGAGAACCAATCTCTTCAGACTGCCCTTACTGCTGCCACTACATCGCTTCAGTCTCAATCTTCCAGCACAGATATTGACGCAAAGATTGAACAAGCCATCAAGGCTCAATACAATGATCTTCAGAATTTTGTGAAGAAAGAGATGAAGACCACATTTCCCACTCACTTGGAGCAATATAAAGTCCCTTCTGCTCGGAAAGTTAAATATATTATCACTTCATGCAACAACAATCGCACTAAGGTTGTCTCTCTTGGCACTGATCTTGATGCTGCTATGAAGCATGTCTCTACACTTCATTCTGAACTCGACAAGCTTTCCACTGACTCTACTTATCATGGAAAATCTTTGTCTCGCATGAGGAAACGACTGGAAACAACCCAGTAGACTGCTGATTCAGCCAACGCATATGTAGAGAAAGCTAAGTTGGTTGCTGACACTACTAGCCTGAATGCCACTCTCTCCACCACTCTCGCTGAAAATGTATTTGTGTTGGTCCCGAAAGAGCAAGGTTTGGTGTATGGGGGGGGGGGAATACACCAAATACAGACTTTTCAGTTTACTTGTTAAAATTATTAGAGAGTTCAAGCTATTCTTATTTAAGAAATTGCTCGGCAGATGACTAACCAGATTTATACTCAGATCAATACCAGATTAGTCCAAATAATTTGCTCTCTAGTGAAAACACTTAGACAATAATAAGAGTGATCTTTATTATTTTCAGAGTATTGTGTGTGCGGAAATATGGTGGATTTAATGGGTGCTCTTGTTTAGAAAACCTTAAAGATTGGTCAAGTTGTATTAGCAGATTGATTGAGATGCAGATTATATGATTGTGCAGATGGTTAGAATAATAAACAGCTGAAAGTAAAATGCAGAAATATAAAGAACACAGATGTTTAACGTGGTTCGGGAAATCCCTACGTCCACGATCTGGTCCAATCTAGACCAGATTTTCCACTACTAGGATACTCTGCTTGTTTATACTCGTGGAGAACGAGTCACAAGTATCAATCAATGCTAGAGAGATACTTATGCACGAAATAAGGGTCGTGTCCCTTTACAACAGATTACCTCTACGTTACCACTAGAAAACTACTAGCTAGTAGGGTGATCTCCTTTCTCTCGATAAGACAGACTTGAATCGAGGTTGGGTTGGTGTGATGTAGTATCACAGTTTGAAGCTCTTAGTTTGGATCACAGATGGTTTGAGAGTTAGTTTTTCAATATAGCTCGCGTGCGTGTTATATCTTCTCTCTCCAGACCATGGCTCCAAATATATATAGGCATTGAATTAAAATTCTAGCCGTTGTTGATTGGCATGAGATTGATTGTAGATTGCCAATCAATGATATCCATCATATCTGTTCTTGCCATGTAGAGAACGTTGACTCAATCTTCAAGTTATGGAAAGCAGATTGCTAACGGCTTCTTTCCTTCTTTGTGTCAACCGAAGTTTCTCTTACCAATCCCTGTTGGATAGATTTTAATTTTGACGTGGCAAGATGGTATGATGTATAGGATGATGTCATCTGGTGGTTTGATGATTCTATCGATCTGGTCTTCAGCTGTGAGCAACGATCTGGTAAGTGATCTGGTCGCTGTCTGTTACAGCAGATCGATTCCTTCTTGGTGTGAAATCTTGGCCTTCATCCTATACTATTTATAGAAATGACTTCTATAGGAAAAATTCTTTTACATGTCAAGTCATCTCCTAATCTGTTCTCTAACAGAATTCACTTTATATGTAGTGATCTGCTTACACGTAGAACAGTTAAATAAAAAAAACTAAGTGTGTTTTCGAAAGATTATCATCAAAACTAAAAATATATTGGGGTTCCCAACAATTTGGCATGTCCCTTACTACTTCGAACCATCAGTCCAAGGTTGACATTGCTATCACTCACTGCCGGGAATGCATTGCTCATCTAGAACAATTTTGCATGAATGTTTCCAAGGGCAACAATCTGGAC
Organism: Leonotis leonurus; assembly: GCA_026898415.1. NCBI lineage: Eukaryota > Viridiplantae > Streptophyta > Magnoliopsida > Lamiales > Lamiaceae > Leonotis > Leonotis leonurus. The sequence goes on along the minus strand of JAPKLX010000068.1, from coordinate 965,422 downwards.
ATTGAGTTTCCATTTCTCTCTCCTCTCTACTTGTATGCAGATCAATATCTCTATGCCTCTCTTGATGCTGCCAAAAAGGGGGAAAAGATGTGCATTGTTTCGACTAAAATTGTTTTGAGTCGCTCGCAATTTAATATGAGATCATCTAGCAATGATAAGTCAACCCAAGTCGTATTCTCAAGGAAAACTTAACAGGGTAATTTGATTCTTTGTTCAAGAAAGCAATAAAAAGGATTTGTTGGAGATTCTATAATTAGGCGAAGAATATAAATAAGAAACGTAAATTAAACCTAATCTAATAAAAAGCAACAAGTAAATAAAATATCTATCTAGAAAATCGAGATGCGAAATCGAAAGAAAAAAAGTAACTTGGAATTCGAAACCAACAAGAATACGTAAAGTAAATTGGAAATCGTAAATGAGATAAGTAACCAGAAGCATAAACAATTAAACGAATTAAAGCAATAAACGAGAGCTGGAATAATAAAAGGAAAACAACCTTGATTAATAACTTGAAAGAGTCTGAATCCACAAGAGAAATTCTGAAACAAAATACGAACGGAATGTTGCAACTGACTAACCCTCGAGTACGAAATCTAAAACTAAAGAGAACTATCTAGAAATCAAAGTCTCGATCCTCGAATTGAGGTCTAGACGAGCTAAAACTATGAAAGGAAGACGTATGGAAATAATGCTGAAAAGTGGCATCAGAAAAAGTCTCGAATTACGTGCCAAAAGTGATGTTCTTCGAATGAGAATCTCCCTGAGTATATATAGCTGAGGGATGGGGGTCAGCGACCGCGTAGAGGTCAGCGGCAGCTAACCCGGGTGGTTTCGCGACCCGTGCGAGGCCCTTTGTGCCAAGCCCGAGTCAGCCGGGTGGTCAGCGACCGCTGACCCTGGCGCCTTGGTCTCCTGCGCGCTGGCTCGACTGTGGCTCAGCTGTTGCGCACGATGCCTAGTGAGCGGTCGCTTAGGGCTACGCGACCGCTCACTAGTTCTCTCGGCACTATTCTTCACTCCTTCATCATTTCTCTATCTTTTCTCGTCTCCTTTCCAACTTCAACACTCATTTAGGCTAGTGATAAATATGCATTCCTCGCATATCTAAAAACATCCAGGCTGTCAATGATGAGGATGTGATCATTGATGAGGAAGACAAAGAAGAAGAAGAAGAAAAAGAAGAGAAGTCGCCTGAAGTTGACCTTTCAGATTCTGAAGAGAAAGTTGATGAAGAAGATAAAAATGACAAGGATGGAGACTCAGGCTCAAAGCCTTCAGATTCTAATATTGCAAAGCCATCTGATGCTGCTTCTGAACCACCTCTTCCTCCACCTCAATTGAGAAACAATCTGGTGGATCAAAAGATAATTCAGGCAATGACGTGGGTACAAATGTTGATGCCACTGAGTCTGCAACTGCTATTGCTGCTACCAAGAAAGTTATCATCCCTACGCCTCTTTTCTTAGATGACTACCCAGACTCTGAGTTTATCAAGTTGATCAAAGAAGATGCTGCAAAGTCTGAAGTCTCCATTTCTGCACCTCCGAAGAAAACATGGGAAAGACCTGTTTTATCAGGCAGTGCTTTTGTTGACAAAAGGCCTATCAAATTTGAAGCCATCATTGTTGCTCAAGTCGTAGGTCATGCGCTTAATTTAGATGGACCCTATGGAACGATCAGGAATGCCACTTACAAGATGTTCGATGCTATTGCACCTGAAGTTCAAAGGGAACTGATCAAGAAGAATCGTGCTGAAGAGAAGAAATTCATTTCTTGATCTATCTACTTATCTATTTTTGTATCTCTATCTGAAACTCCCTTGTACTAAAATATCATGGATGAATAAAATACATATTTTTGCCCATCTTTTGATCTCAGCCTGAAGATAATACTCTAGTTGTCAGCTAGACGAGAAATTCCTAGCAAGGATTAACTTGTAAACTAGGTTGACTGTGAGTCGCTTGCAACCGGTCTTCGCGTCCGTGGAAGAAGGCCTCCTTCCCGGCGCACCCAGAACATATATGGATCATATAGTCAGAAATGTGACTGGCCGGTCAATTTTATAAAAAATATATAAAATTTTTAGTGAGCACAGCTATTTCTAATCAAATTGTGTGTCACTGTGTGGCAGTACAATCATATATGTTGAGATGTTAACTATTTGGCATGTATCTATTGAGTATTTTTATACTCAGCCCTGCATGTTGTTTTTCCTAATGTGCAGGTTGAGTGAGAGTTGATGGGGTGGAGGAAGTGTTGGGTTGAATACCTTTTTGTTGCTGATCAAGTTTTAACCTTAAGTACACATCATCATATGTGTGTCTCACATGTATTCCCCTGCAAACACTTTGATAACTAGTTGTTTGTTTTAAGTTATTGAGTACCTCTTTTTCTATTTATAAGTTATACATCCTTTTGTTGTCGATCCAATTTCTCTAGATCAGTTATGTAAATTAAATTCCTTTTGATCTGTAAATCTCGTATGTTTAATAACTCTTCATTTACATATAAACTGATTTTGCATCGAGAAACCATAACCTTTTATTTTCATTTTAAATTCTCGTTTTCAGTAATAGTTCCTGCTAAGTTGTTCTTTGATTTAGTGGGTTGTTACATAATATTATATGTTTCACACGTGATTAATATCCACAAGTGGCGGGATGATGGATAACCAAAAGGTGATGGGTGGTGGGTTTGAGGGTACTCATATTTGTTCTTTTTATATAATTCTAATATAATACATAATGACTATTATTTTACTATAAAAAGGTGGTTTTTTTTTGTTAAAATGACTATTTTGACATATTTTTCCTATTTAAAGGTGGTATAGATTGAAAAATTATAAGAAATAAATGTTATTCACAATAATTTATCTAATGTAGATTGTGTTGAAGAAAAATCACGTTATATTATTATTTATTAACATAATTGTAAATTTTTGTTACTTAAAAATTATATCATTGAAAAACATAAGTGTTAAATGAAGACTTATCTTGTGAAAAATATATTGATATATAATCACTTTATGTTGTAATTTAAAAAATTGACTATTTTTTTTTTTGATAAAAATTAATTATTTGACCAAATAAAATCATGAATAATTATTTGATCAATTCAAATAAATAATGTTATATGTATTAAAAATTATATTGTTGATGGGTCAAAAGTAGAGATGACAATCGGCCACGACATGCATGAACATTGACTATCCATATCCATACCCGTAAAGGTAGAGATGACATTTTACCCTCTGGTAGCCGACACTAATAGGTGTAAGTTACAAACACATTTATATTAACTAATAGGTGTGAGTTACAAAAAATGATTGATTATGGTGATGTCACACAGGACCATAAATTAAGAAGATGACTTTCAAATGTATTTGTATTAATTATTATTATATAGACATATATATATATATATATTATAGATGAATATTGGCTGAAATTTTAAATTAATAACAAAAATATTTCATTCCAAATTAATATATAATAAATAATTTTAATAATTTACTAAATTAAACTTTTACATAAAAATCAAGTTATGTATTTAAAATTTAAATTAGTAAAAACTTAATATTAAAAAATAAATTTTTTAATTAAAATATAATTATTATTTGATTAAATAATTAATTGGAAAATTAAATTGTGATATAGAATATATAGATTGTTATTAATTATATAGTTTCTATAATTGTTGGATTTTATATTAAATCAACGTGGGATATATATTTATAGTAAAAAAAATTGTAAATTTTAATAAATATTAAAATTCATTAAAAAATTCTAAAGGGAAAAGATCATTTAATCTGAATAAAAAAGAAACAAATGAATAGTAAATTAATTAGTTAGTACATCAATCTTCATAATTAATTATATATATATATTATCCAATTTTCAAGAGTAAACGATGATGATTGATGATTGTTAAATATTTTCCTACCATAATGAACAAAACGTATTGTAGGGGCCTACTATCATATCTATATTATATATATTATATATAATTAGCAAAAAAAATTTAATCTATATAATATATAAAGTATACATTCAACTATATATATTGCAATTTTGACTGAATAATTACTTAAATATGACTATAATCATGACTAATTAATTATATAAAATTTTAATTATACACTTACATAAAACAATTCTTTTCAAATCATTGAATTATATATTACCGTATATAAAATATTAATATAAATAAAAAAGAAGGCTTGTGATGATGCCACATAAACGTTGGATTAAGGAGAGAGCTTCAATATGTAATCTTTTAATATATTGTATAGATATAGATTTTCTATCTGTCTATTAACACGAGACTCCCAAATTTAATTTGATCATTTGCTATTACTTGGACTTTGAATTATTAAGCAACAAATGTATTTATATATATATATATATATATATATATTGGGCTTAATTAGTTAGGCATTTCAAAAGCCAATACATAGATTCCCAAATTACAGCAAGTTGAATTGTTAAATTGAGTCCAATTATACATTGACCAATATAATAACTATCTACTTTATATTCTACTTCTACACATATTACATGTAGTATTAAATAAATATATCTTGATATTTCTAGTCAACAAATAAAGATATCAAATATGTCATTAAAATAATCATTTGATTGTGTAATACACCTTACCACAAGAATTCTACCTACTCCACATTTTCCCACCCCTCCTTATTTCCATCAACATCACATTCTCTTCCTCTACATTTATCACTATATCCTTCTTTGTTCCTGCAAAAAAGAGAAGAAAAGAAGGAAACAAAGCACAAAAAGCATCTTACTTTCAGCAGTTAAATTCTATCTCCAAACAAGTATGTGTTGCATTGTCAAGTTCAATTAGTCTCACTTCTAACTTTAACAAGCATGAAACTAATTTCTTTGTTGCTTAATGTTTAGCCTCTTTTTGATCGTCTAAACTCGTATTTTCCGTGTCTTTATTCATGTTGTTTTCTCACTTTGCATGATGTTTTGGCTCGATTTACGTTTTATTTTATGTTTCAGGATCACAAGTCTAAACTAGTGTTGAAAATAGAAAAGGGACGCGAAAAGATCGAGAAATGACGAAAGAACAAGATGAAGGCTGAGAGCATAAGTCAGCGACCGCGTAGCCCTAAGTGGCCGCTGACTAGGTGGAGTCGTGCCCAACCGAGCCACGGCCCAGCCAGGCGACCGAGCTAGCGCGCGCTAGGGCCAGCAACCGTTGAGCCCTCAGCGGCCGCTGACCCAGTGGCTGACTCGGGCCAGCGCCAAAAACCTCAGCGGGTTGTGCGCGCGGAGAGCGTGGAACGACCCTCTCAGCGACCGCTGACCTCTCCTCTCGCCTATAAATACCCGACGCATTTCTCATTCGATAGACACCATATTTCTGGAACTTTTTATCATCGTTTTCCATATGTTTTACACTTATAATTCAAGCACCACTCGACCTATTGTTCCAAGGTCAAGAATTTTGATTTCTAGTTAGTCGTTTCTAGTTTTAGTATCCAAATTCGAAGGATAGCTGAATGCAACATTCTAGTTCGTAGTTCTTCTTCAGTTTTACATTGTGGATTCAAATTCGTTCAAGTTATTAATCAAGCTTGTTTTTGTTTATTATTCCGGGTTCGTTTTATTATCAAGTTCTTTTTTTTGTTTATGCTTTCGTTTTCTTATTTCGTTTATTTATTTTATGCTCTTTTCGATCTAAATTTTCAAAGTACTTTCCACATTCTTTTTTATTCCGATTTCCAAGTTACTTGTATTCTTTTAAATTCGTATCTTATTTTCTTAGTTAGACAATTCTTTTCTTCGTTAAGATTGCGAGAGACTCGAAACAATTTTAGTCGAACATTTAAGATATAAAGCAAAGCTTCCTTTCTTAGTATCCTAGTACTATAAATTCATGAGGGATTTCATAACTTAGTGTTTAGCCTCTGTTTAGTGTATTCTTGTTACGTTTTTAGCTCGTTGTGTAGTGTCCATGTCTTTGTTTTTTTTTATATTTTTTCGTATTGTTCTAGTTCGTCTTTACGCCGGTTCTTGTTTTGTCGTGTATTACGCAGGTTGGAGTGGAAGATGATGATTTGAGCGAGGATTAGTGCCGAAAAGACCATTAATGCAAAGTTGGGCGAAGAAGAGGCGTACGAGCATGGAACGGGAAAGAGAAGAGCACAACAAGGAGTTGAAAAGTGCAACCAGCGATTGCTAGGTATCCCAGCGATCGCTAGGCTGCAGAAGCAGACGGGGATAGAAGCACACGGCCAGCGATCGCTGGGTATCCCAGCGATCGCTGGGAAGTTCTACGTTGATGGTCAGAAGGCTGTAGCCAGCGACCGCTGGCTAGCAGTTATGCGTGTGTTTTAATTGTTCTAGGCGTCGTTTTTCATAGCCCCAACCTATGTAACTTGAAGACAACTCTCTCAAACACGTTTTGGTAATTGCTTTCTAGTTAGAATTGGTATCTCAAGTGGATTGGAGTTCTATCCAACTATTTGTGTGAAGAATTGTAGTAAGTTTATCAACTTTTATCTTTCTATGGATTCTTTTCTACTTATGGTTGGCTAGATCTTCCCTAGGGTTAATTATCTTAATCTTTCACTTTATGTCTTGATTCGATCTTTGAATGGTTGTTTGATATGTGCTTAACGAGTTTTGTATGTTTGATCACCATATAAAACTCTAAGATATGGAATGGATTGACATGAATTATTCTATGTCACATTTGTAATCAAACAACCAAACCTTATAATCGGAAACGTACAAAAGGAATCGAGTTTTGAATTTGATATTCTCTAAAGTGTGATTTGAATACGTGAGTGATAATCACCGATTAGTTTTAAGGATACGAAAGTGATTGGCTAATCAACTTTGGAGAATTCGATTAAAAACTCGATATGATTGATCAAGCATTAAGTGTGGATTGTGGATGATCTCTACCCTAGTCTTCAATTCACTTGAGTACCTCGTTTATTACTTTTCATTAGTTAGATTATTATCACATCTTCAAATTGATTTAGAGTGTTTTAGGATTTCTTTTATTTCATTATAGTACTTTTAATCAACAACAGCAGTATTATCCGCCACAACTGCCACACCAATAATTTTTTCCACCGCAGCAACAACAATTCTATCCACCACCGGTGCAACAATTTCCACCTATATTTTATTCATTTCTCCTTTATTTCACCCACTTTTCCCCCTTTCTTCATTCTCAAATTCCCCAAACCATAACCCTCTCCAATTTTCATTCTCCAATTACTATTTCCATACTCCATATTTCAATTCAATTCTTTGGATTCACCATTACTTTTCCATCCAATTTCATTCCATCCGATCAAATTCCAAATCCATCCACAAATTCACCCAAAACCCCAAACCCTTCTTCCATACCTATTTTTGCACAGCAAGTGTTTGAAAAAATTACAATCTCAATGGGGCACCCAACCTCAATGAAACTCCCAATGGGAGCAGTTCACCTCAAAGGTCACTACGGTCATACGCGAGATGCGATCTGACATCCGCGACCTCCACACTCGCCTCGACACACATCAACATCAATGGGAAGCTCAGCAATGGGCGATGGAGGAGCAAAACCATTTATTTCGTGAGATGCAACAACAATGGTCCTCTTGGACCCTTGGTGGCGTACCCACCTACCCTCCTCCCGACCAACAGTGAGCCTTTGTCTCACTGTTGAGGTACCTTTATTATTTTCTTTTTCTTAAGTTCTTGAAAAATAGGAATACACGAGGATTCTACCCCGCTTTCTTAATCACAATTACAAATTTATAAAAGAGATGGGTATGAGAAACTACACTAGGCAAACCAGAACATTCGGAGTACTCACCCGGTGAATATTGTCCTTAAATATTCCTCATGTTGAAAGAAATAAAAGGAAAGAAAAAGATACGCTATTTAAGATGGATAAAAACTCTAGCCGGCTATGTGATCTCAATAACATCTTGTGCATCATCATTATTTTGCATTGTTCGAATTGATTATAATCCAGTCTAGATGGTCTACTTTCTTCTATGATCTCTATGTAACGTGACGTGATGATATGAAGATCAATTTTGGAATAATTTGAAGTCTTGTCAAGAACGCATGTCATGAATAGATTTTTCCCAAGCGATAGTTTAGACTAAGTTATGCTTGAGGAGAAGCAAAGTTTTGTGTGTGGAGGGGTTGTTTATGCTCGTTTTGTTAGTCTAAACTCATATTTTCTGTGTTTTTATTTGTATTATTTTCCCTCGTTCCGTGATGTTTTGGCCCGATTTATATTTTATTTTATGTTTCAGGATCATTGGCCTAAACGAGCGTCGAAGTTGGAAAAGAAACTAGGAAGAATCGAAAAACGAGGAGAAAATGAAGACAAGTGCCGAGACACTAGTCAGCGGTCGCGTGACACTCCGCGGCCGCTGACTAGGTCATTTGTGTTGTGGCCGAGCCAGCGAGCGCAGGGTCAGCACAACCAAGTCAGCGGTCGCTGACCTCGCGGACGTTGCGGAGGCCGTTACAACAACCCTTAGAGTGGCACGGAGCCATCGGGTCAGCGGTCGCTAACCCACCTCTCGTCTATTTATTCTCTGCGAGTTCTCATTCGACGAGACACAACTTTTGGCACGCAATTCGAGACTACTTCCGATGCCAATTTTTGGCACTACCTTTAGACATTTTCCTTTCATAGTTTTAGCTCGTCTCGACCTCGATCCGAGAGTCGAGACCTAGATAGTTCTTCGCATTGTTTTCGTCTTCAAGTTAGCCAATTGCAACATTCATAGTTTCGTACTTCATTTCCATAATTTTGTTGTGGATTCAAGACCGTTTCCAGTTCTTAATTCAAGTTCGTTTCGTTTCCATTTACTTATTCTTGTTTCGTTTATCAATTTTTTTCGTTTTATCATTTATGCTTTTGATTTCTTATTTCATTTTCGATTTCCAGATTTCTTTCTGTACTTCTTTTAAATTCAAATACCAAGTTATTGCTTTCCCTAAAGTAAATTTAAATTGTTTTCTTAGATTATATTTAAATTGCGTTTGTTATTTACATTCACCTAGAAATAAAACTTCAAATTAAATCCATTTTATTATTCTCCTTTTATGAACAAAGAATCGAATTGCCCTGTTAAGTCTTCCTTGAGAATACGACTTGGGTTGGCTTACTATTTCTAGATGACCTCGTTCTAAATTGCGAGAGACTCGAACAATTTTAGTTAAAACATTTAGAATTTAGGTTGTTACTTCACATTAAAACAAGTAGTTTTATACAGGGGATAAATTCTTCACATAATCTGAAAATTCAGGCAAACAGTGAATCTTCACAACTAAGAGCTTAACTACTACTTCAGAAATCATGAACATCTCAACAAGTAGTAGGGACGAAACCCTTACCTCTACATACATCGACGTGGTGGTTCTGTATGTGGCGGTGGCGACGTTACATTGGACTCGTTGCCCACGATGGAGATCCGTCCTATTACAGAAGGCGTAGGAAACGACATGGTAGTACTGCTACTCCAACGACAGCGTGTGATCCTACGCTCGCCGGAGCAACCACCATCGAGACAAAGAGAGAGAATTTTGTGTAGAAAAATTATAACTTTTTACCCTGACTTTCTTGCTTGATTTAAAAGGACCAGAGATGAACACTATTGAGAAATGGCAGGAAATGAACAATTTTTGTCGGGAAGTAAAGAAGAACGGAACTTTTGGTCTTTTGAAATTAAAATAGAAAAGAGGTCAAGATAGAAGATCTTAACGGGCTTAAGAAAGGGAGGCCACGATGGAGATGAACCATCGGGCGACAGATAATATGAATCGTCGAGAGATGACATCGACGATAAAAGTGGCTTGGTGTCACAGTGTTATTTTTGTGTGCCTTGGCGCAGGGCTAAGGTGGGCCAAAGCACGGTGCGAGACGTGCGAGGCAAGGCACTGTGATGCAACTCCGAGTGATGCGAGTGTCGCCCAACGGGGCAACGTGAGTGTTGTTCCATGTGCCAAGCAGAGTGGCACAAGAATGGTGCGTGGGATGCCCGGAAGGCACACGCACCACTCGTTCGTGAGTTGGCTAAGAAGGTGTCCGAGGACGCCTAGACATGTCGTGAGCGTGGAGCCGTGTCCTGTCGAGCGTGGCGCGGGAGTGATGTGAGGGGCCGTCCGAGATGTGGCCAAGTCCCTGCCAAGGCAAAGCATCGAGCGAGGAGGCGCAAGCATGGGCCAAGACACGTGCGGGACGTGGGCGAAGATATGTGCAGAACATGTGCAAGACATGGGCCGGAGCGTGACCAAGACAAGGGCCAAGACATGTATGGGACGTGGGCCGAGGCGTGGTGCCGAGGTCTGGTGCAAAAGCAAAGCATCACGAAGATGTGCGAGAATGGCGTACAAGGACGGCGCATGCCAATGTCTGAGACATGGCCGAGGCCAGGCTGAGAGATGGCATGCGCACGCGGCACATGCTTGGCACATGAGTGGAAAGAGCACGGCACATGAGCGTCACCCGCGCGCGAGCGGGAGAGGCACGAGCATGGCGCGGGCCGTGGGGCGACAGTTGCGAGCGAGCGTGGGCCACGGAGCGTCGGTTGCAAAAATTGTGGGCGCGGAGAGGGACAAGACCAAGTCAAAGGAGCGTAACCAAATTGTGGGCGTCGTTTGTGGTAACAAACCCCACGTTTTGGGGAAGTTGTTGGAGGACCGAGTCTTGGATGCGCCAGACAACGCCACATAGGGCTTAGTTGACTTAGTCTAGCTTTCTTAGGCCCAAGTCCATTGTAAGCCCAATGAAGGGGGCATGTTGTCCTTCACACTATAAATATGTGCCTTGAGTTGCATGCCCAACTAAGCGAGACACGGAGTGAGCTCTATGCGTGAGTAGCTAGAGTGAATGCCACTCGAGGCGGAAGCCTTCCGCGTGAGGGAGAGCTAGACGTAAGAGTGGGCGCCTAGAGGCCGAGTGTAAGATAACTCGAGGGCGTTCATTAGGTGATTGTGTGCAAGCCTTGGTTCCTTTTTATGTGAGTAATAAAAAATTTGGGAGCGAGATATCTCGTAAACTTGAGTGTGTTCCTACGTTTGTATATTTTCCGTTGCGTTATACTTGATTTGTAGGCAAGGTTTGGCTCGAGCAATCAATCCATACGCGATTTTGCGTGCTCGTTTGAGAAGACTGGTCAAGGTTGAGTGCCTTAGCGCCGACAAGGGGGCGAAAAATTTGGGTCATCAAGTTCACCCTGTGACAATTGATATCGAAGCCTCGTTTGGCTCTATGGCTCGGTTGTGGGAACTGTGGGTACGTGCGTAGAGGCACAGGTGAGCGCCGCTGCGTGCTGAGGCGTCTAGAAGAATGTCTTTGAGTTACGACGTTGCGAGGGCGGCTTTGGTAGCCTTGTTGCTGCGTTTTCAAGGCGGTTTGGGAATCATTGTTGCGGTGAGTGGTGCGCCGTTGCGATGCGAAGGTGGTGCGTCCGAGCATCACCGTGTTGCTAAGTTTTCAAGGCGGTTTTGGGAAACGTCGATGCGTTGTTACGGTGCGTGGTGTGCTGCTGGGTGAGCAAAGGTGGTGCGTGCGTGCATCACCATGTTGCGGAGGATTTTTGTACCATCGTTGCTGCGAAGATGGTGCAAAAATCATGAGTGTTGCTGTGTTGTGGAAGGTTGCCGAGATGAGAGGCTAACTTGATTTAGGCAGTAGGCCGTGCGAAAGCCAAGCTGCGTTGTGCCGGTTGTATGCCGTTGTGGCTTGTCCGGTTGGATTTGTGTTGTTGGCTGCGGTAGCCAACTTATTGTTGTAGTGTCGAGTTCGTGCAAGGACGGAGTCACTGCGGTGCGAGGGTGGTATAAGGTCGTGAAGCGCGGAGGCTTGGGCAGAGCGTGATCCACCAAACATCATTGCAACAAAGGATTGTTCAAGTGGGAGATCGAGCAAAAGTGTTGGGGCGAGTCCAACACAAACACTTTTCTTGAGGGAGAGTGCGAGACAAACTTAATCCCGACTCACAGACAATGAGGGTGTCTTCCTAGTTTGGTGGGGGTGGTTTGTCACAATTTTATTTTGGTGTGCCTTGGCGCAGGGCTAAGGTGGGCCGAAGCACGGTGCGAAACATGCGAGGCACGGCGTTGTGATGCAACGCCGGGTGATGCAAGTGTCGTCCAACTGGGCAACATGAGTGTTGTCCATTGTGCAAAGCGGAGTGACACAAGAATGGTGAGTGGGATGCCTGGAAGGCACACGCACCACTCGGTCGTGAGTTGGCTGAGAGGTGTCCAAGGACGCCGAGACATGCTACAAGCATGGCACCGTGTTCAGCCGGGCGTCGCGCGAGACATGGTGCGAGCGTGGCCCGATCCTGGCGCGCGGGTGGTGCAAGGGGCCAACCGAGACGTGGCCAAGTCCCTGCCGAGGCAAAGCGTCGAGCGGGGCGGCGCAAGCATGGGCCGAGACATGGGCTAAGACACATGCCGGACATGGGCCAAGACATGTGCGAGACATGTGCAAGACACGTACGGGACATGTGCGAGACGTGGGCCAGAGCGTGACCAAGACATGGGCCGAGACATGTGCGGGACATAGGCCAAGACATGTGTGGGACGTGGGCCAAGACATGAGCCAAGAAGTGGTGTCGAGGTCTGGTGCTGAAGCGGAGAGGCACGAAGATTTGCATGAATGGCATGTGAGGATGGCGCGTGCCATTTTCTGAGACATGACCGAGGCGTGGTGCCAAGGTCCGGCCGAGAGATGGCGTGCGCGCGGGGCACGGATGCGGAAAATGCACGACACGAGCATGCGCGGGCGAGGCACGAGCGTGGCTCGGGCATGGCGCAGGGCGTGGGGCGATAGTTGCGAGCGAGCGCGGGCCACGGAGCGTCGGTTGCGAAAAATGTGGGCGCAGAGCAAGACAAGACCAAAAAAAGCGTGATCAAATTGTGGGCGTCGATTGTGGTAACAAACCCCACGTTTTGGCGAATTTGTTGGAGGACCGAGTCTTGGATGCGCCAAGTGACGCCATATAGCGCTTAGTTGACTTAGTCTAGCTTTGTTAGGCCCAAGTCCATTGTAAGCCCAGTGAAGGGGGCGTGTTCTCCTTCACACTATAAATATGTGCCTTGAGTTTCACACCCAATTGACCGAGACACAAAGTGAGTTCTATGTGTGGGTAGTTATAGTGAACGTCACTCGAGGCGGAAGCTTCCCGCATGAGGGAGAGCTAGACATAAGAGTGGGCGCCTAGAGGCCGAGTGTGAGATAACTCTAGGGCATTCGTTTGGTGATTGTGTGCAAGTCTTGGTTCCTTTTTATGTGAGTAATAAAAAGGTTAGGAGCGAGATATCCCTTAAACTTGAGTGTGTCCCTACGTTTGTATATTATTCATTGCGTTATACTTGATTCGTAGGTAAGGTTTGACTTGAGCAATCAATCCACACGCGAGCTTGCGTGTTCGTTTGAGAAGGCTGGTCAAGGTTGAGTGCCTTGGCGTCGACACAGGGATAAAAAATTTGGGTCATTAAGTTCACCCTTTGACACTTGGCCTCTGGCCTTCATTTCTATGTGATGCGAAGCAAGAGAGATAGTGGCATGAGTATGCACGGAAAGAGAGAAATGAAATTTGGGTGGAGGGATTTGTGTAGGTTCGTATTCAAACTTTCTTTCCAAATTAGTCCTTGTTCATTTCATTTGGGTGTTCTTAGCACAATGGTCTAATTTGGAGGAGGGAAGTTGGATGTTTATTGCAGTTAAGTCGAACATATTCGTATATAACCGTTAATGCTAACACTCTCATATCTGATATTGTATCCTCTTCAATTCGGAGGATACAGCACCAGAGGAGGTTTAGCTGCAATTCACTCAGGAAACAAGCCGGCTGCTTTCCTTCACTACAGATTGAGGAGCATTTGAATCTCACATATTGATTAGCAGCTCAGGTCGTACAAGTTGTAATTAAGAATATAATGGTGATTAAATGAAAACAAATAATAAAATATGAAAATAATAATAATCGGGTCGGGTCGGGTCGGGTCGGGTCGAGTTGATGGGCGGGATATTCAATTAGGCCTTTTAATTAAAAGAATTGGGTCGGGCTTTAGATTTTCTATAATGTGGGTCGGTTTACTTATTTGTTTGTGGTGAGCCCAATTAATCTATTTATTTTAAGGTTGAAATTTTGTATTGGGCTAAGACACTTATTTATGTGCGCCAAGTGATTTGGATTGAGCCGATTCAAATATTAATTCATAAAGGACATAGGAATTAATTTTAATGGACTTTATTAAGATTACTTATTTAAATATTTGAGAGGACCACGACTTAATTAATTAAGATTTCGGGCTTAATTCAATTTAAACTTTGATTTATTTAACTAATTGAAATAAGTAAATTCTTTAATTTTAATAATTAATAATTAATGAAAGATTAAGTATTGAATCAAATATCTTAATTTTGATAATTAATAATTAATTGTGCGATTAATGATTAAATATGTTTAACCTTGATTAATTGAAATTAATTATTATTTAGATTATGAAAATCATATTTGTTAATAACTAATTATGATTAATTAAGTAATAATTATGGTATTTAATTAATTTAGTGAATCCAAAATAATTCAAATTGAGACATGAACTTTTTTAATGGTCTATAATTACGAGAATTTTACTATAATTTTCAATTTGCTATGTCGGATTTAATTAATTTAAATATATTAATTGCAAGCAAGCAAGATAAATGTTTATTTATCAAGTTATACAGATGAAGATGCAAATTGATGGGAGGAAGCATGTCGGTTGGGCAGCTCGTGGTAGTGACCCAGTATGCAGCAGTGCAATAAAGCATGTGGCTCATACGGCGAAGCAGTGACCTAGTATTACCAATCTACTACGAGGTGGCAACTAACTATGGCAGCTATCTAGAAGCGATTACATTATTTAGCTAATCTAGATTTGAATGGAGCTAACTGGAATATTTTGGAAGATTACCAAAATGGTTATTTTCTACATCTATAAATACTTAATTTTTTCAATTGTGAAGCCTGATACAATCTAATACATCTTATAATTTTTTATTTACTTGTAAATTTCTAAAGAGAGTGATACACGAGGGAAAAGAAAAAAAAAAGCAATTTATTGAATATTTTCATTATAATATCTGTAATCTTTCTCAGTTGAGATTATAATTGTTTATCGATTCTTCCGTAAATGTAGATTTGATTTACAACTTGTTTTCTTCCTTTTGCGTTTGTTTTCGAGACCAACAATTTACGCCTATAATTTGCACATATATCAAGGATAAGTAACATAAAAGTTTCCAAAGCACAACTCATATTTGTAGAATTGACATTTTTCTAGTTCCAATTTGAATTATTGAACAATTGTGACGCGTGAAAATTACTGAACCATATTATAGTACAGGGAGTTGATTATTATAGAATTTTGGCTGACGATGACAACTGATTTGCCATTGCCATTATTCCATTCCCTAATTTCTAGTTATATTCTTGGATTAATGTCTCTAAGGTCCACCTCGGTGAACTTGTAGACAAAAAAAACCACCATTTTTTCTCATTGTCAAGTAGGTCCATTCTAATGCACTTTTGTTCAATTAAACCCAAAATATTGATGTGGTTTCACGTTTTTAACCTTAGTGTATGGAATATCAATAACGGTTGCAGAAAATCATCTGCGAATCAAATTTTGCATGATTCGCCGTCCATTATTCCTTTTTTTCAGAGATTTCTTCTTCTATATTTGATCGTTTGATGCTGGGTTGATTGTTACTACATTTTTCAGATTCAATTGCCTATTTTTTCTGTTCTAATTTTCGTTTTTTTGTTTCGACGGTTTCTCCGTTTTCATCGTCGGTTCTTCCTTGTTCCGAATTTTTGTTTCCTAATGGATTGCAGTTTCTCATTGTTGATTAAGTATAGAGAGGAGACGTTGGTTGTCAACAATTCACAAGTTTCAAGTTTCAATGATCTGATTTCCGCTGTTTTTTATTGATTTATGCAGTTTTGAACTTAACTTTATTATTCTATCCAGATTATGCAAAAACCAGAATAAACTAACAAGAGAACCATCAAGATAAATTTTTGAACCATATGCACATAATCTTAAAACCATTAGATTTGTTTTTCATACGAGATGGTTTATTTTTTATATGTTACTGGTTTACTTTGTATTCACTGATGGTTTAGTTATCTTCAGTTGATGGTTGTGTGTTGATTTATGCAGTTTGGAACTTAACTTTATTATTCTATCCAGATTATGCAAAAACCAGAATAAGCTAACAAGAGAACCACCAAGAGGAATTTAGGTTTCTGATTTCTGGTTTCGCGAGGGTTTTGACAGAGACGAGCGAGAACCATTACATCAGACATTGTGAACCATAAGAACAGATGTAATGAACCATCAGCACATAAGTAATGAACCATCTAGTTTGAAATCCAAAACCATTACTGTTTTCATTCGGTTGTGAAATATAATCTCCAGCGAGAACTGTTTTCATGGATGTATATATATCTGCCCTTGCACAATCTCCTCCTCTCCTCGCTGCCGTCGACGGCGGAGGTGTTACTATCACTAGCAGAGGAAGATTGGATCCTGGCGACGGCGAGGGATGGCAGAGACGAGCGATCGGAAGCGTAGATAAGGAGATACCAGAAGACGAAAATAGTGCAAGAAGCGATCCAAAATTTTTTGAGTAATCTGGGAGTCTCCATGGCTTTTCTAGAGGGTGCGGCTGAGTGAGAGAGAGAGAGGGGGGAAGAAGGAGGGGACAATTGAAGTGGAGAGGCGCGATTTATATGGGTGGTTTTTTGGTCCATCCACTTGTAATTTGGGGCCGCATGATAATAAGTTTTTTTGATGGTTTTTTTTGCCCAATATTTAGTCATAATGGACCGGCCCGTCTTTTTCCCTATATTCTTTACTAGGCATTAAGGCATTAGACTGGTCCACCTTCACTTAGTGGGCTATTCTGGACCCAGTACAAAATTGTTGGTTGGAAAAAATTAGTATTTTGCTTTTACTTGTTTTTTTTTTACATTATTTCATTAATTTTAGTTTGTTTTTAGTCGTACCGGGCACAACTTAATATGTTCGAACTAACATGATGTGTTATGTAGATAAATAATAAATTTTTGATAAAAATTATTAACTTTTACTTTATGCGTATAATTTGTTCATTAAGGTATAATTAATATTTATTTTATATAAAATAATAAAAATAAAAATTATAATAATATGTATGCTTATATGCATTACGTGACATTATCACATAAGTGCAGACGCAACTTAAAAGTTGTGTCTTTTACATGTAGATAATTGATTCTATTAAATTTTAATAATGTCATTACTTTTTTTTTTATCTTTTATCTTACTTTTAATATTATGTGCAAAAATAATGTATCTTCCATTTTACTTTTAATTTTATGTGAAAAAAAAAACAAGTAATATTTAAGAACAGAAATAATATCAATTACTCATTTGTCTCATTCAATTTGTTACATTTATTTTTGGACACGGAATTTAATAAGAGTTTAAAAATAGTATAAATTGTGATAGAAATATATATTATTTAAATTTGTGTGAGTAAGAAAGTTGTTTTTAAAAAATAAATGTAACAAACTCGTGACAACTTAAAAAAAACGTAACAAGTGGACGTATGAGTAATAAGTAAACAAGAATTTCGAGTCTCTACCCTGCTAATTGTTATCATGGCTATTTGATTTAGCTTTAATTTTATTATTATTATTAATCATTATGAATTAAAAAGGGGGACTGAGCTTTAAATTGGGCCAAAACGTGTGAAGAGGCCACAATTGGGCCCAAACGCGTTGGGATTAAGAATCCTAGGAGACAACATTCTAGAACGACGACACACTTTCTGCTCGGGACAGAGCGGGAAAACTTATTTTAAACAACAGATTATTCCCTACAGTTCACCCTCTTATTAAAATTAAATTAAATTAAATTAAATTTTACACACCCTCAATTCCAGCCGTCTTCATAGCTATGTTCAATTTTCTCTCACCACACATTAATGGCCGTTTATCACAAATTACCTCATAAACAAAAACTCAGAGAACGTGATCTAAATGTGAGATCTATACCAATTATCATCTCAATATACTATTTATCATCACAAATCACACATTAATGGCGGTTTAGTACTTATAATCTCAAAACAAATTGGGAAAGAAAAAAGAATCAATTCTATCAAGAAAATGAAACGAAAAACAGGAAATATACCTCATCATCTCAAAATGTTAAGTAATAATTGACCAAAAAAATGGAGCACTGCATTTTATTTAGTTTCTTGAATAAATTACAGGATATACACACACCTCTCTCTGTCTCACTATATCTCTATATATCGACTAGCACATGTACAAACAAAGTACAAACCAGCCACCCCCAAATTCTTCAATGGAAAGAGTTGAAGACATAAAGAAAGTGGCTTGGAGATAAAATTGTTCAGACTCATGTACACATAACTGCAAAATCCTAAGACCACGATCATAATCATATCATCACTTCCTTTAAATCTCTGAAAACAAATCTTTACCAGAGGCGAAGAGGGCCACTGAAATGCCTGCGAGTTTCTTAAAACTCATTCTTTGCCTAGCCCTGGATTGCTTTGGAGCATTTGGAGCTTCAATCTCAATCGATTCATCAACATACTCCACCTTCCTAAATCCCACCGTCTTCCTAGGTGTGTTGTAAGCAAAATGCGATTTCTTGGCGATTAAAGTCTGTTCATTTCAATCAAAATCACAGAAATCAGCAACTCCAGCAATGAATCTTGAAACGTGATATATAGCTAATTTGAAGAAAATGAAATGGCTTACCGCTTCCCTAATAGCTGTGGACACAAAGAACAGCCTTTTCAAATCATCATGCTCCACTCCACATAGTATCTTAATCTGCAGATCAGTACATAGCAATCTTGTTAGCAAAAACAGCTTATTTTACTATATAAACAAAAGGAAGAAGAAGAAGAAAAAAGTGATTTTATACTAACCAGAATTTCCTCAGGTAAGTCCTCCAGAGCAGATTTTTCTCCGCAAACCGATTCTTGAGAGCACCGTCTCTTCGGACTTGGACTCGCAGCACAGTCATCATCATCCCCAAATTCCATACTATTATTGGACAGAAATACCCTCTTCCTCCCAAACGAAGTGCTCCTCACCAAGCCCATTCCGTACCCTTCACTTGCCCTAGCCAAATTGGAGCCACGTTTATCCACAAACGCCATTTCCCCCAAATTCAGAACTCCAAGATCTGATTCCGAATACCGAGAAACTATCGAAGAACACTCAAACTTACCAGAATCCAACCTCACCAGCAACTCAGAGATGGAATCTCAATCTCAAATCAACTCAAGTTTATGCTAGCACAACTGGAACCCTAGTTAATAGACAGTAAATGTCGATTGATGTAACGCCTTACTGAAGAAGGAAATAGAAACCGTCTCTCAACTATCTTCTATATATATATGTACTCTACACGCACTCACACAATTTCCGAATATTACTGCGCCACTTCACAAAAGCCTCAGATTTTTTTCGCCCTAAAAATAACCCAAGATTACAAAAATGTTGAATTTAAAAAAAAGGCGGTTATTATTGAGCTTCGAGAGTGAAAAATATCGAAGGTTAATGATTTTACTAGAAAGGGCTTGAGTCGGACACCACCACTAGCGTATATAGGGGAGCAGGAAAAAAATAGCCGTTGCAAGGTGGTACACGTGGCGGGATGCGATAGGCTGGGGAAGGAACATGGGTGGTTCAGATGATGGGAGCAGGGAATGGTCTTTCAAAGTCGGCTGGCGATAGGTTTTAAGAGACGTGTGATTGTTTTATTTGATATCATAACTGAGCGAGTGTGAATGCTATTTACAGATCATGACACGTGGGTATTTAAACGGTCAGGATTGGTGGGAAGATTTGACGATTGAAGAGTTGGTCTAAATTGGTTGCGAAACCGTGTGACGGCTGGGTTACCCGTTACCGTATACATTTCACACGCGGAATTTTGTTTTTTTGTTTTTCTTAAAGTAAGTAATTAATTAATGATTTAATAAAGTGAAATTACAATAAGCGGCAGCTAAGGGCCGTTCTTTGCCAAACCCTTAAGCACCAGGTTTGGTGTAGTAGACTAGAGATTAGACGATTACAATAATTAAAAGTGCCGTGTGTGTTTGAATAAAATACTAAAGATTTCGGTAATATTATTTTCCTAGTTAAAATAAATTATCTAAATATAAAGGTTTCTTACTAACTATTCTAAATATTTCAGTAATATTATTTTCCTAATTACAATAAATTATCTATATATAAAGGTTTCTTACTAACTATTCTTAAAGATTTCAGTAATATTATTTTTTAAATTAGAATAAATTATCTAAATAGAAAGGTTGTTTACTAACTATTCTAAAAATATGAATTATATTAAATTTAAATTATAAATTTGTGTTATGGATAATTTCAAACTTAAGTTTTATTATTTCAGTGTAACTACACAAGCACGCATATACATTTTTTACTTACTATTATTACTAATATTCATTTTCCTACTGTGTACGGGCAAAACAATTGTTATTTAGTTAAATCTTAATTTATAACGATAAATTTTATTTTCATTGTCCATGAAGTTGTTATTAACTTTAACTTGACAATATTTTAAAAATGTAATTTGATTTAAGATGTACTTTCTTTGTTAATGAAAAGCGTAATTTCATTACTCGTTTGAGTTATCCATAAAGAGTGTATGTTTTCATTTTGGACAAGATTCAACAAAACACTCAATATTTACATTTTTTAGACATTGTTCAACAAAACACTCAATATTCATTAATTAATTAAAGACTACTAACAACTTATATTATTTAATATATTTTTCGTGAGTTGTCCGATTCAGATATTTAATATTATTTGGAATAAATTTCAACCGGTCGGGTTTCTATATGATAATCATTTTGAACGTCTCATTGGATATAATCAACTCGGACTCATCAAGACGCGATTCTACGAAATAACATCCTAGTACTTCTCGGTAAACCAATTATCATTACCTAACATATTATTGTACAGGGTTGCGAAAAAGTTGCAAATACAAATACATCAAAGCAGTGCACAATCAACCACATATACTTATTGTTATAGATATAGATTAATAAATACTCCATCTGTCTCGCCAAAAGTGGTTTGTTTTTCTTTTTAGGTTTTCCCACTAATATTAGTTTGTTTTCCAAAATGACAAAAGGTTACATTTAAAATGTGTGAACCTCATTACTTTTTCAACTTTTACACTACTTTTTATTTTACTTGCAAAAAAGAAACAAACCGCTAATAGCGGGATAGAGAGAGTATATAATTTTCGAGACATCTTTCTTCACCATCAGCAGAGAAGAATTTATCTCATTATGAAACTACATGATGCATATATGTGATTACGTGTACAACAATATAAATGCACCGATATCATTTTGTCGGTTAAAGTCAACGCAAGACATTGAAATGACACTACAATCTTTGATGACAAGACTGTCTAATCTATCTGGATTATGAACTTTATTATATAATGAGTCGACTGTGTTACCTTGATCATCGATCCACCACACTATCTATAATGTATAAAGTGGACTTACTTGTAATAGATAATCAACAAAAAAAAAGTAGATCACAAACTAATTACAAAATATTTATTCACATTAAATGGAAGTGAAAACAAGTGTTACAATACCCAAAGCATAAATCATGTTATGAAAGTGAAAACGAGTATGTTACGATATTCAAACATTAAGTATGCTTTGCACTATACAGACTCTAACACTGAGTTGTTCCCGGATTAGAGCTTAATTAAATCGAGAGAAACAACCATTCAATCATCCCCTCTAAACATTTGGACTGAGTGCGTGTTGGTCTATAATGGGCATGGTCCTTATAAAACTGAAGTGATTTAGACCACATGACAATCCTATATATACTTGCAGGTAAGAATGACAAAAATAATTAAGACCAATTTCAAGACCATCAGTTAGCTTGGTATATTGCCATCATTATTTGTTGTACAAAAACAAAACTATTAAAATTTATATCGATCAATTTTCTTCATTTAATCTAATGAAGCAAGACCAACCCGGCCTAGCCTGCCTAAGCGTAGTCCACATAAAATTTTCGAAAAAAGTTTCATTATATTATTGTTTTATAAGTTATTATCGTTTAATTAGAATTGTATAATAATTATATTTAAAAATATAATTTTAATTTAAAAATTAACCGGAATAAAAAATTGTGAAAAATATTTTTTTTAATATATTAATACATGTGATGAAACCCCTACCCGGCCTTAACATTATATATTTGTCATAATTGTCAACAATTATTATCGTAATCTAGAATCGTATATTGGATATATTTCAACAATTAAGGAATGTATTTGTCCAATAAAAAACTAAAGATTTTTATATATTCTTCTCGATGGAAATATTTCATAGTATTAGAAATGACGACTCCAGATTTAATACATTTATATGGCTGTTTAAGGATAAGATCTTTTTATCGTATGTGTTTATGATTAGTTTGTGTACGTACTAGTTTTTCATACAATGATTGTGTAGCTAATAGTATATTGCGTAATAAGTACTCAATTATTAAAATTTATTAATGGGATTTGTCTCGTCCCTTATTCTAGATAATATTCCTCAATTTATTAATATTTATTTATATATATATATTATTTTATTATACTCAATCATGCATTAATTTGTATTTTAATACTACATCTATGACACTAAAAATGGTAACATTTTTTATTGCAAGTGAATTTTCAATAGTTTTAATATTAGCATATTTTATTTTTTGTAAAAGAAATGAACATACAATACTTGAACAAGTAAAATTAAGATATTAATCCTATGGTTGTGGAATACTTGATGCCTGAAAGTATATCTAATAACTTATAACTCCTCTGAGTTAGTCCGTAGATTTATGATATTCATTTTTTTGTAAAGGGAAATAAATTTCATTAAATCAAGAAATGTCTTTAAGAACAAATTTATTTAGTAGGTCAAAAATCATACAAAATTTCTATGGTATTAATTGTTTTACCGTACTAAGCTAAATAATGTGCTATTATATTGGCTTGTCTACTAACATGAGATACCTTCAACAGGCAAATGGACATAGTTTTAATTTTGCGATAGCAAATCATGCAAAAATAGAGGAAATTCTCATTTTTATTTCGATTCGAAGCGTCATTTTTTCTCGAAAATTTGGCAAAAATTAGTGGATTTCATCAAATCGGGTAATTTGTTGCTAGATAGTTGGAAAAAGACCCCTAGTATATAGAGTCTATAGAATATATCTCTTTCGAATAGGTATTTCCCTCACGATAAGGTCATAAAGTAGAGTTTGAATTACTTAATTGCAATTGGTGAGGATGACTCGTTTTCTTCTCATATATTTTCCTTATCTAAGTTATATCAACATAGCCAACTATAACACAAATCCGCTTGTCAATATATTCTTGGGGTAATGCTTACTCGTAAATAATTGGTGTCAAAATTTTCATTTTTCACTGATGACTTCCACAGTTACACAAATAATTGTTCCCCGTTATGTTTTTCGATCATTTGTATGACAACAAGAGAGTCATAGAAAACCTCGATGGGAATTAAGTTTTTCTTTATATACTTGTTTATCCCTACGAAAATAGTAAGCAATTCCCCATAACCATATCCGTCGCCTTGGTCACAAGTCGCAACTTTTGTTATTGCAAAGATAATATCTCATTTGTGTCTTGCACGATAACCCCCTCTCCCGTTGCGTAGTAATTCCCCCATAACCATATTCGACGCTTGGGCCACAAATTTATGATACTCCCTCCGTTCATCATCTTTCTTCCAACTCTTCTATATATATCCGTCCACCATTTTTCTCCACACTCTTATTTTTATTTTTGTCAACCTATTCTCTACTCACAACACATCAATATGAGTCTTATTATTCACTCACTACACAATACACATCATTATTAATGTGAATTTCATTTTCCACTCACTATATATTACACATTATCAACTCAAGTTAAAAGATTTTATTAAAACTTGTGTCAAGTCAAAGTGAGAAAAAAGATTATTCACTATATATTACACATATTCAACTCAAGTTAAAAGATTTTATTAAAACTTGTGTCGAGTCAAAGTGAGAAAAAAGATTATAGACGGATGGGGTATTATTTATTTATTTAGAAGTGAGGGAGGCAATGTAGGTAGTAATAAAGTATGATCTGAGAGCCTGGAGTCAAAATAATAAGTCCAATGAAATGGTAATTATCTTGGCCCGCCGGCAGACAATAAGATAAAATTAGATAGATAAAAACAGTTTAATGGATCATTAGGATTTTTGATTTTTCAGTTGACTATCCTATGATGATCCTATCCTATTGCGAAATGCCAATCGATTTTAAATTTCTATTTCTTCGTATTCATGGAAATGGTTTCTGTGCATATATATATATATATACACACTATATTAAGGAACAAATTGATATAAAATAAAATGTTGAAGACGCAACTGACTCAATAAAATTAAATTAGGGAGATGACTGGACGATCAAAATTACAACAATGAAATACTATTTGCTTTTTGCATTACATTTATATAAATAAATTTAATTTAATTTATTTAAATCCGTTTGAAGACTTTTGAGCATTGACCTCTAATAATGAGAATGTAGCCTAGGTGAGTCAAAATAAGTCAACACTGCTAATAGGAATGTGTGCTATTTACTACTACTAGTATTTAGTCCCAATTTAAATTAAGTTGGTCAATGCTATAATATTTTATTTTTATTTGTTCAATTAATTAATTAATTCCTACCTTGATTAGATCTTAATGGATATCTTGTGTAACTATAGATTTCTTAATTTCAGCATAGCCATAAAGTAATGGAGAAATCCAAACGTTAAAAACTATGCTATTATTTTTTACTCATATGGAGTATTAAAAAGTACGAGGGCTCATCACTTTCTCTTTGTGTGGAAGTGGCGCCAACTAATTCAAATAAATCCTTCAACCTTCCTTTGTTGGACCTGATTATTTAATTATACTCATTAATATTAAATCAGCTCAGAATTTAAAACTGATTTATCTATTAACTAACTAGCTCGATTGACGGACGGTATTCCTTTAATTACAAACTAATTTGACCTCGTCTCTTTTTTTAAGATTTCAAAATAACTTACAAACAAACTTTTCTATTAAAAGAATAAATTGTGTTTTATTATTTCACTTTTTTATGTTTTATCGATAATATCGAGGGATAAAAAATTGTTGAATGTAAATTGTGTTTTATTAAAATACCTTCGGAATTCTTCCTTCGCGACATTAAGGTTGATCTGGTTTTTGTTTTATGGGTATCATTGGTTCTTTTAGACACCAATAGATGACCATCTTTCTTTTTTATTTAACCGGCATATTCTAATTAATTATAGTAAATATACGATTAATAAATTGATTTTGTTGATATATGAACAAATTGTATTCCTAATTTAGATTGAAATTATTAATATCAATTTTTTGAAAAGAATTCAATGGTAATGTTTTTTTCAATGATTTAAAACGATCGAACTTTTATTAGTATAATAATGTTAATGTATATAGAGGCTAATTCAAATACAAAATTTTATTTGTGTAGGAATTAAAATTAAAATGCATGCCATGTAATACATATAATTATAATAATTCAGCATCTATATATTATTAATACCATTATAATTTGAATTCTCTATAATCTCTCCATTCATATTTATCTAAATTATAAAAAATTTAAATTAAAAAATCATATTAATCACATATAATATTATATAGGTACCGAATCTTGTCGGGATAAGTTCCAAGTCTCTATCCCAAATTCTCACCCATAACTATGAGTTTATCATAAACAAGTCTATATAAAGTAACGGTTTTTGTTATACACATTTAATATATGAGAATAATCACTAACAATGAATAGTAATAATTAAAATGATAACAAATTACTTTATAAAATATTTAATCCCGTCGAAAGCATATGTTATATATAATGTCTTGTTATTTGTGATGCACATTTATGTATAATAAATTGCATAACGTAAATTACAGAATAATCCGCAGACTAAATCTCACATTCAAGTTTCTTTATTATGTGATCTTTTCATTACGTAATATTTTAGTTTACTTAGCGTTAGTTGATCAATATTTAAATGCATCACAATTTTAAATTCAATGCTGCCTTCTTCTATTTGTGTATAAATATTTTATAGATAATATATAAGACTGTTCCACTTTATGCGGTGAATACAATTTAATGTGTTTATGATTGATGTGAAAATGTCACATAATAACACATCAGCATACGGCACTACAAAAAAAATCAAACAGGCGATGGACAGGACGACGGATTGTGAATCCGTCGTCAGCTGGTGATAGATCACTACGAAAGTGCTTAACAACGGACTGGGCGACGGACTGACAATATAATTTTTGGTGCGCAAGTTGGCGTCATATCTAACGACGGATTGGTTTGTCGTTAGGCAAATTAATTTTTTTTATTTATTTTTATACCCTGAAGACGGACCTGTCCGTCGTGAGTCCATTGCCCCGCCCTAATAATACGAGTTTTCTTCTCCATTTCGTAGAACAACATTCCAACATTTCCACCGGCGACTCCAAGCTCTCCACCAACAATTGACGACCTCTAATGGTTAAATCACTCTTGGTAAGTTCGATTCTTCCCTTTTCCTTGCTCTATCTCTCTTTCTCACCTTGTTTCATTTCTCTCTCCATTCGAAGCCTAATTCCGCTGCTCCCGTCGCTTGTGCCGTCGTTCTACCGCCGTCAGCCGTCCGCTTGCAGTCCCTCCCGTCGCCCCCAAGCCCCTACCCCACCGCCTCCTCCACCGGCATGCCCCACTGTCCCTAATCCACTTCTGTGTCCCGTAATTGAGGTACAATTTAGGGTCAACACTCAATTAGGATTTAATTAGTGAATAATTAGGGTTTAAATTAAATTATGATTTAATTTAAGGTTTATGCTTAATTTAGGATTTATGCTTAATTTAGAGTTTAATTAGTGATTAATGTTTAGGGCTAATTAATATTTATGCTTAATTTAAGGTTTAATTATTAATTAATCATAGTTTTTATTTTTAATTTATGATTATTAGTAATTAGCGATTATTGTATATGATTTAATTAGTGATTATGCTTATTTACATCATTCATGATTTTTTAGTTCATTTATTTAATAATTAGTAATTATGTTTATTTAGATGGTTTAGTTAGATTTTTTAGATGGTTAATTAGATGTTTATTTATGCTTAAATGATCGTAATTATATATTTGATCGCTTATTGTCTCTCATGTTATTTAAATTATATATATTTATTGAAAGTGTATGATTATATTATAGAATGAATGATCTGATGGTTATGGAATGAATGATATGATATCAATGGTATATTGGGATAGACGAAATTAATTTCTTAAGGATCTTCTCCTGTTGGGATATATTTTAATTTACGTCTTAAAGATCTTCTCCCAATTGTGTGAAGCATACGAATATGGAGGTTTAGATATAATTCGATCTTCTCCAGTTGGTTGATTCTCTATAATTTGATTGAGAGAACTAGTTTGGTTGTTCTCTTTTTATTAATTATCACACAAATTACTATAACATTTAAAATGTCAACCTGAAACAATCTACTAATCCTAAATATTTCCCAACTAGTTCAACTCCAACAACAAATAATTCAACATATCTATTCAACTCCAAATAATTCAAATCCAATAATAAATATTTCCCAAAATTGAAGCATTCCCCTATCTATTCAATATCAAAAGGCCAAATATATGTTTCTTAATTCAACCCACGACCAAATAACAAAAGCAAAGTTCTTTGCTGCCTCAACACAAAAGAAGCATCCTCGATTCATTTTCACTCAATTTATTTCCTTAATTCTCTATGTTACAATAATCTCGTGCTCTTCGTAACTAATCAATCTTTCTTTCATTATGTAAATACTTATTAAAAATCAGGGTTATAATGAGTCGAGATTGGATGTATTTGCGGTTACTTATGAATGGAGGATTTAATCCACATTTTCTTACTGGGCTTGAAGAGTCCTTAAGATTTGCAAGTAGTCAGCACATGTACATGGTGTTGAATTACAGTACTGAATTACAAACAAAACTGAAACAGAGGTTAGAATACAACGGAAAATAAATGATTGAAAGGATTAAAAATCAAAACCGAAACAGAAATAGTGGGCAGCCGAGTCGAGTTCTCTCTCCGCAAGACTGAAAATGCCAAAGTAGTGCTCCTTCAAATTGGCGGACAGTCTCCAGAGATGAAATGACTTCATCTCGGAAGGTGGCAGCACTGCGGACCGATCGAGCTCCGACGAACTAGACAAAGTTCAGATAGAACTTCTAGATGCAGAAAGACAAAGTGTATGCAACAAGATGCAAGTGTATGCAGAACGTGTTTGGGTGTCTGGAATGCATGCAGTATGAAAGTGTATCAACTACTCTAAGTAAAGATTTGCGGAAGCTAAAGTAGAAGACACGAGATATTTTTGAGTAGGTTATATAAATGAATAACCTACACGGAAGCCTTACGGCCAAAAAGAATAATCAAAATAAGTGTTGAGCTATTACAATGTCGAGCACAACAATAACCACAACACTATTACTAAAATACTAAATGCATGTTCTTACGAGCTAAGAAACATACAGAATTAAAACTACGAATTTAATCTGTAAAAACCGTCTGTCTAACTAAAAACTGATTCTAGTATTTATAGACAGACTACATGGGCTTGGATCCATGAATATAGCAACTGCTGGCCCATGTCTTCCACAATTCTCGCAGTCAGTTGTTACACATCGCATATCTGCCTAGAATTGTGGAACTGCTTCAGTTTGTTGTTGACTCCTGGTTTTGTGGAACAGAATTCCACTTAGCACGAAACTCTCAACTGCCTATCACGACTTGGTCTTCGCTCCAGTCTTCATGAGTCCTCTCAATGTTGTCGAGTCAGTCTTCCACGTTGCTGTTGAGTTGGACGCCAAGTCAACACTAGTTGTTATGTTAAGTCAGGAGCTAAGTCAACATTCCTGTGAAGAACACAAAAACACAAATGTTAGGTTAACACACCGGATAACAATCGACTTAAAATACCTAACAAACTCCCCCTGTTTTTGTGCCTTCTTCACAACACCCTTTTCTTCACTAGAGCTCCCCCTATGTTTATGCCTGCAAAACAATTTCAAGAGTAACAACAACAATATAGATAGAAACAACAATATGCAAGCAAGGCTATAAAAAATATCACACATCACAAGCAGCAACTTCTATGTCATTTCATCAAAAGAGGGTTAGTGATGCAACAAATAGCATTCATCATCCACCACAAAAAGTAAACACATAAAAATGTAAATTGTTTTGGTGCTTGTTTTTGGTACCCCCCCATGTTTTGCTCATATATAACCTTAAGTACGTGGCGTTGTTTAGACCAGACCTACTGTCCGATAAAGGGATTCAGTAACGGGCACGAAGAATATTTCCAGCCGATATACTTTAAAGAATGTGTCGTGCTTAATGAACTATACTACTAGCAATTTGGACGAGATCATTGTTATTAGTGTGATTAAGCATAACCCA
>JAPKLX010000068.1:864927-925718 GCA_026898415.1 Leonotis leonurus | reverse complement strand
CGTCGGGCTAGCGAGCGCTGGACTAGGTACTTCGTCAGAGGGGTAGCACTCGCTAGGGGGTAGCGAGCGCTGCCCCACTGTTCCAAGGGGCCAGCGGTCGCTAGGGGCTAGCGACCGCTAGGCACACGTTCTGTCTCCTTCATCCTTTTCTTCATCTTTTCACCTCTTTTCGGCCTTGTTTCTCTTCTCGACCATTGTCGGCTTCGTGTGTCGATCTTTACCTAAAGTGAAATATATAAAATGTAAAAGCATCAAATCGAACGACAACAAGCGATATTATAGACTATATTACGAGAGAAACGAGACCAAAAATAGATAAAACAACCTCCCCACACACAATACCTTGCTTGTCCTCAAGCAAGTTTAAGTTCAACACAATACAGAGATTTCGAAACAAGAAACAATTTCAATCACGCAATAACAATCACAATCATCACAAACACTCGATAGGGTTTATAAGACAATACATCAATCACCATTACGTGTTGCTCTCGAATATGCAATTTCAATCCGATCTAACTCAACACACATGCAAATTCAGCTTTGAATCACTTATAGGCTAGACTATAGATCAATCTTAAGATATTATCAACACAAACCATTATCAAATCGCAAGAATTTTTAGTGATGTTAAGAACATTGGTCACTAGGTGTGAACTTCGGTAAAACCGAGTATCCTAGTGTGGTTTCCCATGCCCATTCCTAAACCTTAAGATTTCAATTGCTCGGCATTTTGAATCCTCTTCCACTTTACCGCAGTAGTTTCGTCATAGAACTGTATACTAAGGGCATGAGTGGAGTCCAGCGAAAGGTCGGTTGCTGCCGGCTGTTCCACCACCGGTTGTTTACCCTCCTTGACTGCAGTGTTCTTGAGCAGGACGCTTGCATCCTCCACAGATGTAGTTACAACAACAGTGGTATCGGGCTCCTTTTTTACAAGAGCAGTGTCATAGCGAGGACGTTTTGGGGCGGAGGAGACTTCATCGTCACTATCATCATTTAGGATAACAGTGTGCACAACAGTCTTGGATTTCTTGGACTGTCCGGTGTGTGTGGACAGACGGGAACCCCCTAGTAAAAGGCTTTCTGGGCTGAGACTGATGGGACGTAGGCGGCGCAGATTCGGGGGGAAGGACTGGAGATGTAGCAATGACTGGGGTTTCAACTGCTGGAGTTTCAACAACGACGGCAGGAGGAATCACTAGTGTGGGATCCTCCTCTGCAACTGGGGATGTAGCGACGACGACAGCATCAGTTTGAGTCTCGACGACCAGGGGAGCCGCCGGAGGTGTAACCACTGGTGGAGTAGGTACAGCAGGTGTTTGAAGTTCCTGGAGAACCTGGGGGTTTGCAGCAATGAGAGCTCGGAGGAGTGCAGTAACGTCGACGGTTGGGGGGTTAGCCATTAGCGGGAGTAATGTGAGAGAGAGTGTGATGTTTTGAAAGTGCTTTGAGATGAAGGAAGACGACGACAGGTGATTTGTTTTAAGTTTAGGAAGCCAAAAACCGTATCAGTCTTGGAATATGTGCGGATATGGGAGAGAGATAAAGAAGAGAGGCGGTTTCTAGGGTTTCGTGTGATAGACAAAGTAATGATGGGAAACAGTCTGGCGAAGGTTCAACTCAAAAGAAGTTATGCCGTTTCACTTTCACCCTGACAAACCCAAAAACACGCTACACGACAGTTATAACCCACTACCAAGAGAGAAATAAGTGATTGTTGAGGAGAATGCTAGATTATGCGGTACAGAAAACACAAGTTGCGGATGTTAAGGGAAACAATTTAGAGAACAACATGTTGATAAAACAGTCTAACTTGCTCTGTTGTGTCAACATCTCTGCAACATTCACCCGGTTCATATAGATAAAATAGGTGCAGAACTACATGAATCCAAGAGTTAGTGAGCGTAGAGTGCATCGTCGCAGCGAACGCCGTGCCCCTCAAACTACTTGGATTGTTTACCACACAGTTACATAAAAAAACATATATAGCAGAATACCAGGCGTCCGTAGACAGAACATGTTGACTATGATGTTATACCAGCAAGTTAGACACACAAGCTACACCCTTTGATATAGATAGCAAAGATATGGATATGGGTGTAGCACAACACACATTTTTAATGATAAAAACAAAGACCAAGAGACTTTCGTAAGTATACGAATCTCTCATGATCCAAAGGTTTTGTGAAAATGTCAGCAACTTGGTTTTCCGTTTTCACATACTCAAGCTTTATCACCTCTTGTTCTACTAAATCTTTGATGAAATGGTGTCTTATGTCAATATGCTTTGTCCTTGAGTGTTGAACAGGATTTCTGGAAATGTTTATAGCACTCATATTGTCACAGTACACAACTAGGTCATTGTTTTCTAGGCCATAGTCACTAAGCATTTGTTTGAGCCATAGCAGTTGTGTGCAACAGCTGCATGCTGCAATATATTCGGACTCAGCAGTGGATAAGGAAACACAGTTTTGCTTACGGCTATGCCATGACACAATGTTGTTACCTAGATAAAAACAACCTCCACTTGTACTCTTCCTATCATCCACATCTCCAGCCCAGTCAGAATCACTAAACCCTATCAAGCTCATATTCATGTTTTTAGAAAAAAAAATTCCTAAATCTAATGTTCCAGCAACATACCTGATGATTCTTTTAACAACTTTAATATGAGATACTTTGGGTTTAGCTTGATACCTGACACACACACATACACTGAACATCAGATCTGGACGAGTAGATGTTAGGTACAGTAGACTCCCTATCATTTATCTGTAGAGTGTTGGGTCAACATCCTCTCCAGCATCATCTTTAGTCAACTTTTCTGTAGATCCTATAGGAGTTTTCATGTGCTTTGCTCCTTCAAGATTAAAACGCTTTATCATCTCTTTGGTATACTTGCTTTGAGAGATAAAGATGCCATCTTGTCCTTGTTTAACTTGAAGTCCAAGGAAGTATGTGAGTTCTCCCACCATGCTCATCTCGAACTTTGTAGACATTGCACCTGAAAAATAATTGAGCATGTTGCGTGAGGTGGAACCGACAATCATATCATCAACATAGATTTGAGTAATAAGAATGTATTGATCTTCCCTTTTGATAAACAATGTCCGGTCCGCAGCGCCTCTCACAAACCTGTATTTGAGAATGAAGTTTGTGAGATGTCCATACCAAGCACGTGGTGCTTGTTTTAGCCCATATAAAACTTTCTTTAGTCGAAAGACGTGATCGGGCTTGTGGGGATCCTCAAATCCTTTTGGTTGTTCAACATAGACTTCCTCCTTAAGTTCACCATTTAGAAATGCTGCCTTCACATCCATCTGGTATAGACTGATGTTGAGATGGCATGCAATAACGAGCAACAACCGAATGGACTCGATTCTTGCAACCGGGGCAAATGTGTCATCAAAATCCACCCCTTCAACTTGAGTATACCCTTGAGCCACCAATCGTGCTTTGTTTCGTACAATTGTTTCCTTCTCATCAGATTTGTTCTTGAAAATCCATTTTGTGCCGATAACATTTCTGTTGGTTGGTCTGGGAACAAGGTACCAAACATCACTACGAACAAACTGATTTAGTTCTTCATGCATGACATTTATCCAGAACTCATCAGTCAATGCTTCCTTGACATTTTTTGGTTCAAACTTGGAGACAAAGCATGTTACGCCATCAATTGTATAGCACACATAATACAAGCACGCCATTTCTCGATAGTCAATTGGCTGTTTGTGTCTTGTCTGAACACCATCCACAACATTTCCTATGACTTGAGACAATGGATGGTTTTCTCTAACTCTTCCCGGAGGTTCTCTACGGTGAGTAACCTCTTGAACCTCATCTTGTTCGTCTTCTGGTTCCTGTTGTGTAACATTGTTTTCCTCATCACTGTTGGATGTTGTGTTAGGTGGAACAGTTTGGGTTTCGACAGGAGGTAGAACAACTCCCCCTTGATATATGTCGTCTTCTGCTTCCACCTCCTTGTTCACATCACCTGCGTCATCAAAGACAACATTAACAGATTCTTGTATTGTCTTAATGTGAAGGTTAAATACCCTATAAGCTACACTGTTTGTTGAGTACCCAACAAATACACCTTTGTCGCTCTTATCATCAAACTTTGTTAGATACCCACGATCATTTAAGATAAAACATACACACCTGAAAACACGAAAATATTTTAGGTTAGGTTTTCTTCCCTTAAGTAGCGCATACGGTGTTTTGAATGTGCCTGGTCTAATGTTGACTCGATTGTTGATGTAACATGCGGTGTTTACTGCCTCAGCCCAAAAACGTTTCGCCATTTGTTTTGAGGTCAGCATCACCCTAGCCATCTCAATCAAGGTCCTATTCTTGCGTTCGATCACTCCATTCTGCTGTGGAGTTTTTGGTGCTGCAAACTCCTGACATACTCCCTTTTCATTGTAGAAACTTGTAAATTGTGAATTTTCAAACTCACGGCCATGATCAGATCTTATACGAGATATTCTAGCATCAAATACATTAGCAACGCGAGTAAACATATTTCTAAACATCTCAAATGTTTCAGATTTGTCTCGTAAAAAGTATGTCCATGTGAAACGGGAAAAATCATCTACCACAACTAGTACATACCTTTTGCCACCAATACTTTCCACTTCCATGGGTCCTACCAGATCCATATGCAGAAGTTCAAAGCATAGGTTGGTTCCAAAGTGTTGCTCACGGTTCTATAGAGCAGGGTGTGACGCATGCAATTGTTTTCCTCTTTGACAGTCTCCGCAGACAATCTGGTCTGCCTTCCCAAGTTTGGGTAGACCTCTAACTGCATCCATCTTGACTAACCTGCCAAGATTTCAAAAGTTAGTATGACCTAATCATTTGTGCCAGAGTATAACATCATCAACTTGAGCCTTGTTGCATTTTAGGTTATCAGTCATATAACAATTGTCTGACGACCTTTGACCTGTCATGATACACAAGTTTCTGTTATTGTATACTTCACATGCATCTTTAGTGAATTTTACAAGCATGTGACCATCACATAATTGACTTATGCTGATTAAGTTTTCCATAAGTCCTTGCACATGATACACATTTGTTAAAGCAGGCAAACCAGGAACATTCGGAGTGGACAAACTGTCCTGGCGAATCTTGCGGAGCACGACAGCGGTTGAGAAAATCAAGGAAAACATGGGCTGGCAACTACAAGTCCATTGGAATGAAGCCCATGAACCATCTCTATAAATACTTGATTAGTTTTCTGTTAGATATGTACTTTTTACAGATTAAATTCGTAGTTTAGTGTGTATGATCTTTATTCTTGTAAGGTCATACGTTTTAGTGTTTTTGTAAGAAGTGTTGATGTTGTGTGGTGCTAAACATTGTAGCAACACAACACTTATTTTGATTATTCTTTTTGGCCGTAAGGCTGCCGTGTAGGTTGTTTGTTAACACAACCTACGCAAAATTATCCCGTGTGTTCCTTCTTAGCTTCCGCAACATTTAGTTAGAGTAGTCGATACACTTTCAAGTGGTATCAGAGCCATCACTCGACACACTGAGTGTGGTCCTGACTGTATCACAGCTCTAACGCAAAGATGGATCCAAATAGCACTGGAGCATTTCGACCTCCAATCCTGGATGGTTCGAATTATTCTTACTGGAAGTCACGTACTCGCTCTTATATCAAATCTCTTGATAGACGAGCATGGATTTCTTTGGAGAATGGGTGGTCACCACCAAAGCAAACTGACGCTGACGGTGATTGTGTTCCTATAGACCAAAGTGCCTGGTCACGTGAATAAATTGAAGCTGCCACTCTTGATGATCGAGCACTAAACGCTATAATCTCAGCTGTCGACACAAACATGTTCAAATTGATCAAGAACTGTATGTGTGCGGGAGATGCTTGGGATATTCTACAAAGACACTGTGAAGGTGACAAGAGTGTCAAGCAGTCTCGTCTACGTATCCTCGCCTCTCAATTCGAGGATATGAAGATGGAGGAAGATGAAGACATCTCTAGCTACATGAAAAGGATTCTTGACATCGCTAACGAGTGTCAAGATCTTGGAGACCCGCTGAGCAACAAGGTGCTTGTTTCCAAAGCACTTCGAACGTTGCCACCTAGGTTTGATATGAAGGTAACAACCATTGAAACAGTTCAAGGTGTGAACGCCCTGGAGTTCACAGATCTCATGAATTCGTTCAAAACCTATGAGATGAACCACAAAGCTAGAGGGACCTTCCCCAAGAAGAAAATATTGGCTCTCACTGTAGGCTCAAGTTCATCACCATCATGCAGTAAGTTGTTGAACCAAATGGACACTAGTGACTCCGAAGAAGTGGAAGAAATCTATGATGGAGATGATGTTGCCATGATCACCAGAAAGTTCAATCGCATGGTGAGAGGATTTAAACGTGATAAGTCCAAACCCAAGGGGCGTGATGTACCACGTTTGGAGTACTATGAACCTCCAAAGACCAACAACGATCAAAGAAAACCCCCTGCTACTCCTGTTAGAAACCCTTCTAACAACGAAGTATTCAAATACAGCTCCTCAAAGCTCGATGGCATACAATGTCATGAATGTAAGGGCTTTGGACACTTTGCAAATCAGTGTGCCAACACACTTCGAAAAAGGGGTAAATCCTATTGGGTGTCGTGGAATGATGATGAGCATGAGTTCTTTGAAGATGTTGAGGAAAAATTGTTTGAAAATCTAGCACTGCATGTAACAATGCCTCAGCAGGACGTGCACCAATACACAGAGGCGGACATCTTCTCTGAACGGTATGACTCTAACTATTATTCTACGTTGTTTTGTTTAAATGCCTCTGTTGATGGTACAGGAAGTGTTGAGGACGACATAGACTCTGCCTGTGCTGAAGAGTGTGATAGTAATGCTTTCTCAATAATTCATGGATTGAAAAGATTGTATGATGAGCTGTTGGGAAAATGGAAACATCAAGCAAAAGATCTGCTGACCGCAACAGCTGAGGTAACAAGACTTAAAGAAGTTCAGTCAAAACAGGAGGCATTGATCACACAACAGGATGTGGAGCTCACCAAGGTGAAAACAAAACTTGAGGAGGCAGAACTTACCATCCGCAAGTGGAATACAGGTACCTACACACTTCAAGAGATCTTGGATAGTGCGAATCCTAGCAAACAAGGCCTTGGATATGATGCACCAACTATGTTGTGTAAAAGGTCCACATCGGAAGGAGAGACATCAAAAGGCAAAACAGATGATGTGTCCACAAAGACCTCAACACAGACAAAACAAGGGATCTCTCCGGCTGGAAAAGGTAAGAAAGGTAAGAAAAAGGGTAAAAGATATAGAAGGAAATATATATGTCATTACTGTATGAAACCAGGACATATAAAACCTTTCTGTTATCGAAAACAAAGAGATGAGAGATCTGAGTGTGTACCACCACAGAAACCCAAAACAGTGTGGGTAAAGAAATCTGACCTAACTTGTAATGTTGTGTATACAGCCTTGAAAACTAACATTTCAGGTTCTTGGTATTTTAACAGCGGATGTTCTCGTCACATGACATGTAACAAAACATTCATTTCCAATTATGAGACATATAATGGAGGAAATGTTTCTTTTGGTGGAGGTTCTAAAGGTAAAATTGTTGGTAAAGGTATACTAAATGTTCCTGGTTTACCTGCTTTAACAAATGTTTATCATGTGAAAGGACTTATGGCAAATTTGATTAGCATAAGTCAACTGTGTGACGGCAACATGCTTGTAAAATTCACTAAAGATGCATGTGAAGTTTACAACAACAAGAATTTGTGTATCATGACAGGTCAAAGGTCATCAGACAATTGTTACATGACTGACCATGTGAAGTGCAACAAGGCTCAAGTTGATGATGTCATACTCTGGCATAAACGATTAGGTCATACTAATTTTCGAAACCTTGGCAGGTTAATCAAGATGGATGCTGTGCGAGGGTTACCCAAACTTGGGAATGCTGACCAGATCGTATGTGGTGAGTGTCAACGAGGAAAACAATTGCATGCCTCACATCCTGTCTTACAACACAGTGAACAATATTATGGGACCAACCGATGTTTTGCGCTTCTACATATGGATCTTGTAGGACCCATGGAAGTTGAAAGCATTGGTGGTAAGAGGTATGTGCTTGTTGTGGTAGACAATTTTTCTAGGTTTACATGGACCTATTTTTTACGAGAAAAATCTGAAACATTTGAGGTATTTAAAAATATGTTTTCTCGTGTTACTAATGTGTTTGATGCTAGAATATCTCGCATAAGGTCAGATCATGGTCGTCAGTTTGAGAACTCAAAATTTACAACATTTTGTGATGAAAAAGGATTGTACCAAGAGTTTGCAGCACCGAAGACACCACAACAAAATGGTGTGGTTGAACGCAAGAATAGAACCTTGATAGAAATGGCTAGGGTGATGTTGAGCTCAAGCCAAATAACGAAACGATTTTGGGCTGAGGCAGTTAACACCGCGTGTTACATCAACAATAGAGTCAACATTCGACCAGGGTCATTCAAAACACCATATGAGCTACTAAAAGGGAGAAAACCTAACCTAAAACATCTTCGTGTTTTTGGGTGTGTTTGTTTTATCTTAAATGACCGAGAGTATCTAACTAAGTTTGATGATAAAAGCGACAAAGGTGTATTTGTTGGGTAGTCAACAAACAGTGTAGCTTATAGGATTTTTAATCTACGTATTAAAACAATACAAGAATCTGTTAATGTTGTCTTTGATGATGCAGGTAGTGGAAACAAAGAGATGGAAGTAGCTGACGACATACATCAAGGGGGAGTTGTTACACCTCTTGTTGAAACGCAAACTGTTCCACCTAACACAGAAACTGGTACACCGGATGGCACACCTAATACTGAAACTGGCGCTTCTGTGGAGGTCAACACCACCACACAACAGGAGCAACGAGATGAGACTCCAGAGATCACTCCTCGCATGGAACCTTCAGGACGAGTAAAAGAGTATCATCCACTAACTCAAGTCATTGGAAACATTGAGGATGGTGTTCAGACTCGATGAAAACAGCCAATTAACTATAGAGAAATGGCGTGTTTGTACTCCGTATGCTCTACAGTTGAAGGCATAACATGTTTTGTCTCAAAGTTCGAGCCAAAAACTGTCAAGGAAGCACTATCTGATGAGTTCTGGATAAATGCTATGCATGAAGAACTAAATCAGTTTGTGCGTAGTGATGTTTGGTACCTTGTTCCCAGGCTAGCCAACAAGAATGTTATTGGCACAAAGTGGATCTTCAAAAACAAAT
Source organism: Leonotis leonurus (assembly GCA_026898415.1). Lineage (NCBI taxonomy): Eukaryota > Viridiplantae > Streptophyta > Magnoliopsida > Lamiales > Lamiaceae > Leonotis > Leonotis leonurus. Next base: position 916,424 of record JAPKLX010000068.1, on the reverse strand, counting down.
CAGATGAGAAGGGAACTGTGGTGCGTAACAAAGCACGTTTGGTAGCGCAAGGGTACACTCAAGTTGAAGGAGTCGACTTTGATGACACATTTGCACCTGTAGCACGACTTGAATCCATTCGGTTGTTGCTTGCAGTCGCATGTTACCTTAACATCAATCTGTACTAGATGGATGTGAAGGTAGCATTTCTTAATGGTGAGTTAAAGGAAGAGGTTTACGTGGAACAACCAAAAGGTTTTGAGGACCCCCACAAACCGGACCATGTTTTTCGGTTGAAGAAAGCTCTATATGGACTCAAACAAGCACCACGGGCGTGGTATCAACATCTCACAAATTTCCTTCTCACGTATGGGTTTGTGAGAGGTGCTGCTGACCGGACGTTGTTTATAAGAAGGGAAGATCAACACATTCTTATTACTCAAATTTATGTTGATGATATGATTGTTGGTTCTACATCACATAACATGTTAACTGATTTTTCAGGTGCAATGTCTACCAAGTTTGAGATGAGCATGGTGGGCGAACTCACATATTTTCTTGGATTGCAAGTTAAACAAGGTCAAGATGGCATCTTTATCTCTCAAAGCAAATATTCCAAGGAGATGATAAAGAGATTTCATCTTGAAGGTACAAAGCACATGAAGACTCCTATGGGTTCCACGGAAAAGCTAACCAAAGATGATGCTGGAGAAGATGTTGACCCAACACTCTACAGATCAATGATAGGGAGTCTGTTGTACCTAACAACCACTCGACCAGATTTGATGTTTAGCGTATGTGTGTGTGCCAGGTATCAAGCTAAACCCAAAACTTCTCATCTCAAAGCTGTTGAACGAATAATCAGGTATGTTGCTGGAACTATTGACCTAGGCATATTATTCTCTAAACACATGAATATGAGCTTGGTAGGTTTCAGTGATTTTGATTGGGCTGGAGATGTTGATGACCGGAAAAGTACGAGTGGAGGATGTTTTTATCTAGGAAACAACATTGTGTCGTGGCACAGCCGCAAGCAGAACTGTGTGTCCTTATCCACTGCTGAGTCTGAGTATGTTGCCGCAGGCAGCTGTTGCACACAACTGCTGTGGCTGAAACAAATGCTGAGTGATTATGGCCTAGACAACAATGACCTGGTTGTGTACTGCGACAACATGAGCGCCATAAACATTTCTAAGAATCCTGTTCAGCACTCCAGAACTAAGCACATAGAAATAAGACACCATTTTATTAGAGAGTTAGTGGAACAAGAGGTAATCAAACTTGAGTATGTGAAAACGGAGAACCAAGTTACTGACATTTTTACAAAACCCTTAGATCATGAGAGATTTGTTTTCTTACGAAAATCTCTTGGTCTTTGTTTCTTTCATTAAATTGTGTGTTGTGCTACACCCTAAAATTCCATATTCTGTTATCTATATCAAGGGTGTAGCTTGTTGCGTCTAGCTTACTGGGATAACATCATTGTCAACACATTCTATATTCTGAAACCTGGAATTTATCTATATAATTTTTTGTATCTATCTGTGTGGTAAACAATCCAAGTAGTTTGGGGGGCACAGCGTTCGCTACGACGATGCTACCTTACAAAAGGATTGCAACTGCGATTGCTTTCGAGGGTGAAAGGTTAGGGGCACGGCGTTCGCTGCGACGATGCACTCTACACTCACTAACCCTTGAATTCTTGTAGTTCTGCACATATTTTTTTTAAGCCAGGTGGATGTTGCAACAAACGTTGACACAACAGAGCAAGCTGGACTGGGTGCTCTTAAAATTTTTTGTTTTCTAAATTGTTCTTGTGCACGTCAACAATTCTAGGTTTGCTGTTTTCCCATAATCTAGTGTGTTCCCCTCAACATCCGTGTCTCTCTTATGCTAGTGGGTCATAACTGTCATGTAGCGTGTTTTTTTTTGGAGTTTGTTTTGTCAGGGTGGAAAATGAAACGGCAAAGGCTCTTTTTGCATTCAATCGTCGCAGTCTGTTGGCATCATTATCTTTTTATGTCACATCAAAACCCTAGAAACCCTATTCGCTCTTCCATATCCTCACATTCCCCAAGACTGATACGCCTTCTATTTTCTTGAATCCTCCATTTTCCATAACACACATCGTCCTCTCCATACCTATTCATTTTTCAAAATTTCGCTCTCTCTTCCATTTTCACTGCTGCTACCTAAATGGCCACTCCTCCGACTCCCGACGTCACCGCCATTCTCCAAGCTTTCCTTGCCGCTCATCCTACCCTACTCCAGACACTCCAAACCACTACAGCTCCTTCGCCACCAATTACCGTTTCTCCAATACCTTGTGACATCCCTCCAGTCGTCAACGCAGAAACCCCAGTTCCGGTGGATACCCAGACTGCTCCAACATTAGTCGGGACACTTCCTGATTCGACACCAATCGCCGACGTAGTTATCTCTGTGCCTCCCGTGGAGGAACTACCTCAAGAAACTCCCTTGGAAGAACTGCCCCCTGTGGATGAAACTCCTATTCCAGTCACTACGCTGACTATTGTCGAGAAGTCACCCCGTTTACCGTCCCGTTCATCCACTCCGCCCGCTCCCCTCGCTCGTAAACCCACAACAAGGGGTTCTCGGCTGTCTAGCATGGCCAAGAAGTCAAAAGGACCTACACCCACTATCGTTCTACAGGATGACAGTGAGGAAGAAGTGTCTTCGGCTCCCAAGCGTCAACGCGTCCTTCCGCTGAGTGCAGTTAAGATTGAGCCTATTTCCTCGTCTGCCAAGGGAAAATCAACGGCGGCCCTTGTCTCCACTCAGTCAGAAGGTCATGCGTCTCCTTTGAGTGTAGACAAGGTGCAAAACCTTCAATTCTATGACGAGTTGGCTGCTGTAAAGTGGAAACGCCTGCGGACTCTTCCTTGTGTGAGTGAGCGCACGGTGGACGAGACAAATCTTGAGGATCACAATCTGTTTGAGTTCTTCCGTCTTCGAGGCCTGCTGGGTACTGTCTATAACATTCCTCCATTCGTCAAGGATGTGGTACGTCACTTCTACTGTAATCTGCACTCTTCCTTTGGTGATCGCACTTCAGTTAGATTTGGGAAAGTTTATCTTTATAACTCCATCTTTGATTTTACGGCGGATGCCATTAATCTTGCACTGGGATTATCAACTGTTGAAGAGGAATGTGTTCCTGATCTAGACGCCGTTGCAAAGGTTATTACAGGCAGTAAAAAGTCTAAATGGGTTCAACCCATGAAGACTTCGCTGCTGACGCACCTCTACTCTGTCCTTCACAAGATCCTGACCTACAACTGGATTGTATCTTCAAACTCCACTGTAGTCACACAACATGGAGTGTTGATGTATCTCGTGGGACTGAACAAACCTTACAATCTGGGGCGCGTCGTCTTTCATCAGTTGTCTGCTCTCTCCTCGAAAAACATGATATCGTCTATGCCATTTCCCTCTCTCATTTGCAGGGTTCTTGCTCATCAAGGGTTTACGTCGGTGGTCCGGAGCCATGATACTGAACCTGCTCCTCTTTACACCGCCCACCCGTCGCTTTTCAGGAAGAGCAAGATTGCTGACCTGCCTTGGGTCAATCCTGCTAGTGTTGCCCCTGGACCTGCCACCATTCAGTTGCCACCACCGACTGTTTTACAGTTAATTGGTGCTCTGAACGCCCTCACCGTAGCTCTTCAAGCCTGCCTTCCTTCCCAACAAGGGGGAGAAATGCCAGCAGGGGATGACGAAGGTGCTGATGCAGGGGATGTAGGTGAAGAAGGTGCTGACGCAGAAGAAGAGGGAGATGATGAAGGAGAACCGTTGTGTTAACCATGACCATGTGTGGTCGAAAAAACATTAACAAACTTGTTTCTTTTGTGGTGTTGGGGACAACAACACATCTTAAATTTTTTGCTGGTGGATGTTGATACTGAATATTTTAAATCCTTTTGTTGATGGATGAATACTTGGTTACTTTCTGATATATATGTGGATGGATGATTGCTGAAATCTGTTGTTGCTCCATTTATGCTATTTGCCTGTTTCGATGCGTATTTGCTGTTTTTTTGGCAAATGAACTTTGCAGGCCTATGCGTTCAGGGGGAGCTCTACACGTAATGTTGTGAAGAAAGGCACAAAAACAGGGGGAGTTTGTTAGGTATTTTATGTTGTTGTTTAATATGTTAAACCTAACATTGGTGTTTTTGTGTTCTTCACAGGATGATTGTGTTGTTAGCTCTGCTGTTAAACTCAACATTGGATGCTGACTCAGCGTTGCCACGTGGAAGATTTGACTAGGAGAAAAGTGAGAATGCACGAAGACTGTTAAGACCGAGTCATGAGGAGAAGACCAAGTCAAGATAAACTGTTGAGATATATACGCCTAGTGGAAGTCTGTTTCCACGTTTATCGGAGTGGACAAACTGTCCTGGCGAATCTTGCGGAGCACGACAGCGGTTGAGAAAATCAAGGAAAACATGGGCTGGCAGTTACAAGTCCATTGGAATGAAGCCCATGAACCATCTCTATAAATACTTGATTAGTTTTCTGTTAGAGATGTACTTTTTACAGATTAAATTCGTAGTTTAGTGTGTATGATCTTTATTCTTGTAAGGTCATACGTTTTAGTATTTTTGTAAGAAGTGTTGATGTTGTGTGGTGCTAAACATTGTAGCAACACAACACTTATTTTGATTATTCTTTTTGGCCGTAAGGCTGCCGTGTAGGTTGTTTGTTAACACAACCTACGCAAAATTATCCCGTGTGTTCCTTCTTAGCTTCCGCAACATTTAGTTAGAGTAGTCGATACACTTTCACATTTCCTCCGTCATAAGTCTCATAGTTGGAAAGAAATATTTTGTTACCTGTCATGTGACGTGAACATCCACTATCAAAGTACCAAGATCCTGAAATGTTAGTTTTCAATGCTGTGTAAACAACATTTCATGTTAGATCAGCTTTCTTTACCCATATCATTTTGGGTTGCTGTGGCAGCACAGAATATGACTTGTCATCCCTTTTCTTTTGATAGCAAAAAGGTTTTATGTGGCCTGGTTTGAGATAGTAATGACATATATATTTCCTTCTACGTCTCTTACTCTTTCTCTTACCTTTTCCTGCTTGAGAGGTGATTTGCTTTGTCTGTGTTGGTGGGTCTATGAGCACAACATTTGCTTTGGTATTGGATGTTTCTCCTGCCGATGTGGACCCACGACAGAACACAGTTGGTGCAGCATATCCGAGGCCCCTTTTGCTTGGGTTTGCGCTGTCCATGATCTCTTGAAGCGAATAAGTGCCAGTATTCCACTTGCGGATGGTCAGCTGTGCTTCTTCAAGTTGGGATTTCACCTTGGTGAGCTCTATATCGCGTTGTGTGATCAGCACCTCCTGTTTTTCTTGTGCTTCCTTGAGTCGTGTTATCTTAGTTGTTGCGGTCACCAGATCTCGTGCTTGTTGTTTCCATTTTCCCAACAGCTCATCATACAACCTTTTTAATCCTTGATTATATTGAGAGCATGGTCATCGCATTCTTCACCATATGCAGAGTCTATGTCATCCTCAACACTTCCTGCATCATCAACAGAGGCATTTAAACAAAATAATGTAGAGTAATAGTTAGAATCATACCTATCTGCGAAAGTTTCAGCATCAACGTTTTGGCCTGATTTGTCCTGTGGTGCTATTGTCACATGCAGTGTTATGCTCTCAAACAATCCTTCATCAACATCTTCAAAGAACTCGTGCTCATCATCATTCTAAGACACCCAATAGGACTTACCCCTTTTTCGAAGTGTGTTGGTGCACTGATTTGCAAAGTGCCCAAAACCTCTACATTCATAGCATTGTAAGCTGTCGAGTTTAGAGGAGCTGAACTTGAACACTTCTTTGTGAGGTGTTTTCATAACAGGAGGTCTTCTCTGATTGTTATCGTTCTTTGGGGGTTGATAGTACTCCAGACGTGGTACATCTCGCTCCTTGAGCCTTTCTTTGTTCTTGTCTCGATTGAATCCTCTCACCATCCGATTAAACTTTCTGGTGATCATGGCAACAACATCTCCTTCATGGATCTCTTCCACTTCTTCGGATTCACTAGACTCCATTATGTCAGTTAACTTACTGCACGAAGGTGACGAGATTGTGTCTGCTGTGAGAGCCACCGTTTTTTTCTTCGTGAATGTCCCTCTTGCCTCTAAATTCATCTCATAGGTCTTGAAAGAGTTCATGAGGTCCGTGAACTCAATCGTATTCATAGCTTGTGATGTTTCAATGGTTGTTACATTCATATCGAACCTATGTGGCAAAGTGCGAAGTGCTTTGGAGACCAGAACTTTGTTACTTAACGCATCTCCCAGATCTTGGCACTCATTTGAAATGTCAAGAATCTTCTTTGTGTAGCTGGATATGTCTTCATCTTCCTCCATCTTCATATTCTCAAATTGAGAGGTGAAAATACGTAGACGTGACTACTTAACGTTGGTGTCGCCTTCACAATGCCTTTGCAAGATGTCCCAAGAATCTTTAGCACACGTACAGTTCTTGACCAGCTTGAACATATTTATTTCAACTGCCGAGAGAATTGCGTTGAGTGCGCGATCATCGAGCGTAGCAGTCTCAACATGATCACGTGACCATGCGCTTTGTGGTATTGGGACCACATCACCTTTTGCGTCAGTTTGTGAACGGGTACATGTCTTCCACTACGAGTAATTCGAGCCATCCAAGATCGGAGGCCGAAATACTCCCATATTGTTTGGATCCATTGATGTGTTAGAGTCGTGATACTATCAGGACCACACTCAGTGTGTCAAGTGATGGCTCTGATACCACTTGAAAGTGTATGAACTACTCTAAGTAAAGATTTGCGGAAGCTAAAGTAGAAGACACGAGATATTTTTGAGTAGGTTATATAAATGAATAACCTACACGGAAGCCTTACGGCCAAAAAGAATAATCAAAACAAGTGTTGAGCACAACAATAACCACAACACTATTACTAAAATACTAAATGTATGTTCTTACGAGCTAAGAAACATATAGAATTAAAACTACGAATTTAATCTGCGAAAACCGTCTGTCTAAAAACTGATTCTAGTATTTATAGACAAACTACATGGGCTTGGATCCATGAATATAGCAACTGCTGGCCCATGTCTTCCACAATTCTCGCAGTCAGTTGTTACACGTCGCATATCTGCCTAGAATTGTGGAACTGCTTCAGTTTGTTGTTAACTCCTGGTTTTGTGGAACATAATTCCACTTAGCACGAAACTCTCAACTGCCTATCACGACTTGGTCTTCGCTCCAGTCTTCATGAGTCCTCTCAACGTTGCCGAGTCAGTCTTCCACGTGGCTATTGAGTTGGCGCCAAGTCAACACTAGTTGTTATGTTAAGTCATGAGCTAAATCAACATTCCTGTGAAGAACACCAAAACACAAATGTTAGGTCAACACACCGGATAACAATCGACTTAAAATACCTAACACAGTAGGATCCTATTTATAAGGCTAGACCACCCATGGGGCACCAGAGGAATTGATGGTCATTCAAGGCCCATCAAGGCAATGAGCCGTTTCAGGCTGCGTTCCGAGGCCCACATGCCGAGGCCCACGAGCCAAAACCCATAAGCCGAGGCCCAAGAGCCGAGCCCAAATGCTGAGCCCAAAAGTCGAGCCCGAACCGGGCCCAACTGGCCAACGGCCCAAGGGCGCGTTGTGGCGGCGGTGCCCGCGTGTGTGGGCTTTATCCAATTACTCAAACCATAGAAGTAATTAGGCACCTTAAATATATAATTAATGTTATTACATCAATCAATGTGGGACAATAATTAATTCTTACATTAAAAATTTTAATCCCATAGCTCCCTTCCTCAAGTGATATTTTTTAAACAATTATTTCCCACTCATCGGAAATCGGTTTCGAGAAATTAATTATACTACGATCATCTACTTTCAATGTAGATCGCTCTTGGCTCATTTAATTATTTTCAATTAAATGCCACGTCAGTTTAATATCGAGTGAAACCTCGTTGACCTTCATATATAATAAATATTTTTATATATGTTCGATTCCTACAATCCCCCACATGAGTGGAAATAACACATATGTAGATGCAGACACAAACTATGTCCTCATAAAATGTCAAAGTATTAGGATATGTGGTTTGTCCCCTTGAACCTTCCATATTTGGCATCATCAGATACACAGACAAATTAGTGGCACTATGCTTTGAGCTATTCCTCCACGACGTGCACCGAGACAATGTTGTCAACACCTTTAATATTTCAACCTTGTCCGTTCTCACGTTTTGTGTCCATTTTTGGCCCTGGACACCTCTTTGGATTCATAAGTGTTTGTCTTTGAAGCGGCCCTCACTTCACACTTATATAGGTGATTATTTCTTGAGTACTTTGCCTTACTCTATATCTAAAGAATCATTAAAAGTCATAGACTTAACCTCAACACTTGGCAAGTTCTCAAAACCCGAGTTGCTCTTCTAGAGAATAGATGTTAGTGAGTGTTTTCCCACAAACTTTCATAGCTTAGTTTTCCCATTTAACCAAGTTATTGGGATCGTCAGTCATCAAGGTTGTATTACCACTATGACAATTTATTAATTAGTGGATTTTATCTCCATTCCCTCTAGAAACTTAGAAACTTAAACATTTGATCTCGATATAACCCTTTGGATAACGGATCCGCCAGATTATCAACTGACTTCATATAGTCAACAGAGATAATCATAATTGTGATCAAATGTCTTACAGTGTTGTGTCGTCGATGAATATGTCGAGACTTACCGTTGTACAAACCACTCTTTTCTCTCCCGATAGCCGCTTGACTATCAAAGTGTATTAAAACTGGAGGCTCGGGCTTTATCCAACATGGAATGTCTGCGAGAAAGTTTCTAAGCCACTCGGCTTCTTCCCCAGCTTTATCCAAAGCTATGAATTATGATTCTATAGTGGATCGGGCTATACAAGTTTTTTCGTGGATCTCCACGAGACAGCTCTACCCCCAATTGTGAACACATATCCACTTGTCGATAGTGAATCTTTTGTGTCCGAGATCCAATTGGCATCGCAGTACCTTTCGAGTACCTGGGGGTATCTACCATAGTTTAGCCCAAAATGCTGAGTATACTTCATATACCTCAACACTTGTTTCAACTTATTATATTAAGTTATTCGCAAGAGAACGAGTTCGTTATAGATTAATAAGTTGACCCTAAGTCGTATTCTCAAGGAAGGTTAAGAAGGGCTTTATCTATGTTGCAGAACAGAAAGTAATTGAAAAGAAAGGGTTTTGATTTTAACTAGTCTAATTTATCTATCTAGGCGAATTAAACTAAAGAATTTAAAATATGAATTACCTAGGCGAAAATTAATAAAGTAATTAAATCCTAAATATAAGAACGAAGAATTTAAGAAACTGAATTTAAACATGCTTCGAATTTATTAATTAACATGATTAAAAGGTTTGGATTAACGAATTGTGAATTAATCAAGAAAAGAACAAAAAGAAAAGAGATCATAAAGCAATAAACAAAGCAGTAAAAAAACTCATGAATTGAAAAAGGAAATAATGCATTAGAGAATACCGGGTTTGAATCGCGAATGAATCCACAACGAAATCGAAAAAAACAAATAACAGAATGAAAAATCTCGACTATGGTGTTTTCTCTCGTGGTCTAAACCCGAATTTTTGAATGTCAAAACGTATTGGAGAAGAAGACGACGCTGACTTAAATATGAGCGAGAATTCCACCAGGGTAGCGCTCGCTATCTTGGCCCTCTGATCTGTCTTCCAGCGCCAAGGGGTAGCGCTCGCTAGGAGGTAGCGCTCGCTACCCCAATGTTCTATCAACCCTAGAGTTCCCAGGGGCCAGCGGCCACTAGGGGGTAGCGGTCGCTAGCCCCTAGTTCTGTCTTGTTTCAGCATCAGGGCCTAGCGAGCGCTAAGGGCTAGCGCCCGCTAGGCCAACTCTCGGCTAGGATGTCCATTTTTTACACCTTTTGTTCGTCTTTTCGTCTCGTTTCTCTTGTTGAACCATCGGAAGTCATTTTTGTTGATTCTCACCTACAATGTAGCATAAAGAAGACCAAAGAATCAACTCGAACAACAAAAATAAGCATTTTAAGACCAAAAGTATACTAGAAACGAGACCGAAAACGTATAAAACAACAATCTCATAAGAGCTTTCCAATGCTGTTTGCTTGGATTGCTTGTGTAACGACTCAATCTGTTCACAACACAAGCTATGTCTGGTCGAGTGTAATTAGTTAAATATATCAAGAACCTGATCACTCTCGCATAGCCTTCTTGTGCGACCAGATCACCACGGTTCTTACTTAAGTGAATATTGAGTTCTAACGGGGTTTTGACAGGTACACTTTCGTAGGCGTTAAACCTTTTGAGCACTTTCTCAACATAATGAGATTGTGATACGCTGATCCTATATGATTTTCATATAATTTTCATTCCAAGTATCACATCAGCTACCCCCATATCTTTCATGTCAAAGTTTCTTTATAACATCATTTTTGTCTCATTAATTACTTGGATGTTTCCACCCATAATTAACATATCATCTATATAAAAACACACTATAATAAATCCATTATTCGTGTGTTTTATGTAGACACATTTATCACACTCGTTGATATTGAAACCATTTGATAACATCACATCATCAAACTTTAAGTGTCATTATAACGACACTTGTTTTAATCCATATAAAGACTTAACCAGTTTGCATACCCTCCTTTCTTGGTCAGATACAACAAAACCTTGAGGTTGCTCCATATAGATTTCATCTTCAAGATCTCCATTCAGAAACATAGTTTTAACATCCATTTGATGAATCTCTAGATTATGCAGAGCAACAATCGCGGGAAGCACCTTAATGAATGTTATTCTAGTCACCGGCGAGTAGGTATCGAAACAAATCATAGCATTCTCTTTGTTTAAATCCTTTGACTACTATACTAGCCTTGTATTTACAATTGATCCATCAACTTTAAATTTTGTTTTAAGGATCCACTTGCATCCTAAGGGTTTGCAACCTACCGGCAGATCAACCAACATCCAAGTACGATTTTTTCTTATTGAATCAATTTCACTTTGTACAACCTCTCTCCACAGATTTCCATCCAATCTGGAGAAGACTGCTTTAATGGTTGTTGGTTCTTCATCCAACATAAGCGACACGAAGTCAGGACCAAAAGTTTTTGTTGTCCTAACTCGACTGCCATGTCTCGGTTCTATATCCCTAGGATCGTACCTTGGTCGCTTTCGCGATGTTGGACCTTCATCCATTGGTTTAGAACTTGTAGCTCTACCATCATCATTTCTATCGTTGGTTTTGCAAGGATATATATTTTCGAAGAATATGGAATTCTTTGATTCCATTGTTGTTCCCACAGTCATTTCAGATATTTTTGATTTGTGGATAACAAATCGATAGGCACTACGGTTAAGTGCATATTCTACAAAGATGCAATAAACCGTTTTAGGGCCAATTGCTTCTTGTTTAGGTGGATGCACTTCAACCTTTGCCAAACACCCCACGCTTCAAGGTATTTATAGGAAGTTTTCGTAAGGGATAACATCCTTACCCTTAAGTGGAATCTTATTGAATAGGTAGTTGGTTGTCAAAACAACTTCCCTGGCCCACATATTTTGGGGCAACCCTGAACTAATCAATAGAGCATTTATCATCTCTTTAAGAGTTCGATTTTTGCGTTCAACAACTCTATTAGATTGAGGTGAATAAGGAGCCGTCATTTGATGAATTATACCACTTTTGCTGCATAATTCCTCAAACGGGGCAACATATTCTCCCCTTCTATCACTTCGAACCATCTTAATATGAGCGCTTAATTCATTTTCGGCTTCATTCTTGAAGTTTATAAATACTTCAATAGCCTCATCCTTACTTCTTAGAAGATAAAGATAACAGTACCTTGTGCAATCATCAATGAAAGAGATAAAGTATTTCTTACCACCTCTCGTCTACACAAATTTTAAATCACACACATCGGTGTGAATTAACTCAAGTGGCTTAATGCTCCTTTCTACTGAATGAAAAGGCGGTTTTGACAGTTTAGCCTCAACACACTATTCACATTTGGTTTTAGTGTTGATTTCATTTAACTTTAGTAAATCCAAGTTTAGTAAACTTTTTATAGCATTTAGATTCACGTCTCCTAATCTACAATGCCATAAATTTGAACACTCAATCAAGTAAGAGGAAGTTGTAGCAACAATTATCATTAATCACTTTGCGGCTTACAACCATTACATTTAGCTTGAAAATACCCTCGATAAGATGACCTTTACCAATGAACTTTCCAAACTTTGTAAGTACAAATATGTCAGATTTAAAAACTAGTCTAAAGCCTTTATTAACTAGAAATGAACCAGACACTAGGTTCTTGCGGATGTCAGGAACATGCAACACCTCCTTCAAAGTGATTGGGACGCCAGACGTCATCTTGAGGACCACCTCGCCTACTCCGGCCACCTCGGACGAAGCTTGATTCCCCATGTTGAGCTCCATCCCCTCAACAGCTTTGTATGTGAGGAATTTGCTTCTATCGGAACATACATGAGCGGTGGCGCTGGTATCAATATACCATCTGCCTTCATTCTCCACGTGGTGAACCTCCTCGGTGACCACCGCATCAAGATCACCCTCATCCCATTCGGCGTATTCCTTCTCGGCGATATGAAAATATTGCTTCTTCTTCTTGTTGCCCTTTGGTTCATGAAAATCCTTTGACATGTGACTCGGTCGGCCGCAGTTGAAGCAATTGTCATCGAACTTTCAGGAAGACGACTTTTATTTTCCCTTGCTCTTATTGTTTGGACGAGCACATTTTTTGGAGGGACCGTCCCCCTCCAATAGGTTCGCCTTGGCGTCCATAGGCCCTTTCACCTTCGGTTCTTGCTTTCGCACATCCGCCTCAATTCGCATCTTCATGATAAGATTTTCAAGAGTCATCTTCTTTCGCTTGTGTTTGAGATAGTTCTTGAAGTCCTTCCAACTTGTAGGCAGCTTCTCAATCACGGTAGTCATCGTGAATGTGTCAGGCAGAACCATCCCTTCGACATGGACGTTGTGCACAATGAGTTGAAACTCATGCACTTGGTCCATGATAGGCCTAGAATCTACCATTTTGTATTCTAAGTACTTAGCTACTACAAACTTTTTCGAACCCGCGTCATCGCTACGATAATTCTTCTCTAATGTCTCCCACATTTCTCTGGAGATCTTTACATTGGAGTACAACTATATAAACAATCTTCTAGACTATTCACAATAAAATTTTTACATAGGTAGTCTCCATTGTGCCAGTTATCAAAGGCTGCCTGCACGGTGAAACTCATCTCTTGGGCACTTGGTGTCGGCGGCTCATCCTCTTTAAGAAATCCGGCGAACCCCAGAGTCGTCAGATAGAACAACATGTTTTGCTGCCATCTTTTGAAGTCAGCTCCACTAAATTTTGGAGGTTTCTCGGCAGGAGACATCATTCTCGGTGCCGAAACTCCCACATGGGAGCCACTCATGTTGAGCTCGAACGCACCAACACCGGATCCATTAAAGGACCCCTCGGACCCACTGAAAGTGGAACCCATGGTGCCATTAGAAGTGGACCCACCGAACAATCTCGCAGGATTCGAACCAGTAGCAAAGGCAGTCGCCTGAAACATAGGGATGGTGGAGTTAATGACAATAGGAACAGTTGAAGACCCACCAGCAGCAACATTTGTGGCAGAGGCAGAGGCCGAGACAATTGCAGAAGGAATGGTAGAGGCGAATGCAGCAACAATTTTGGAATCAGCCGAGGAAGAGGATGCTATTTCCAGCAAAGGTATTAAGGTCAAATAGTTTTTAAGTCAGTATTAAAAAGTCCGTCAGATTCTCCTCCCGAACAGTGCAGTATAATAGAGTTTTTCAATCTTGCCATTGTAGAATTACAGTACTGAATTACAAACAAAACTGGAACAGAGGTTAGAATACAACGAAAAATAAATGATTGAAAGGATTACAAATCAAAATCGAAAAAGAAATTGTGGGCAGCCGAGTCGAGGTCTCCTCTCTCTGCAAGACTGAAAATGCCAAGGTAATGCTCCTTCAAATCGGTGGACAGTCTCCAAAGATGAAATGACTTTGTCTCGGAAGGTGGCAGCATCACGGACCGACCGAGTTCCGGCGAACTAAACAGGGTTCGGATAGAGCTTCTACATGCAGAAAGACATAGTGTATGCAGCAAGATGCAAGTGTATGCAGAGCGTGTTTGGGGTGTCTGGAATGCATGCAGCAGATCCTATTTATAGGGCTAGACCACCCATGGGGCACCAGAGGAATTGATTGTCACTCAAGGTCCATCAAGACAGCGGGCCGTTACAGGCCACGTACCGAGGCCCAAGAGCCGAGCCCAAATGATGAGCCCAAAATCCAAGCCCGAACCGGGCCCAACTAGCCAACGGCCCACGGGGGTGTCGCGACAGCAGTGCGTGCGTGTGTGGGTTTTATCCAATTACTCAAACCGTAGAAGTAATTATGCACCTTAAATATATAATTAATGTTCTTAGAGCAATCAATGTGGGATAAGAATTCATTCTTACATTAAGAATCTTTATCCCATAGATCCCTTTCTCAAGTGACATTCTTTAAACAGTTATTTATCACACACCGAAAATTGATTTTGAGAAATTAATTATACTACGATCATCTACTTTAAACGTAGATCGATCTTAGATCATTTAATTATTTTCAATTAAATGTCACGTCACTTTAATATCGAATAATATATATATATATTATAATATATATATATATGGGTGTGTGTGTGTGTGTCCGATTCCTACACATGGATGGAGAAAAACTTAAGTGTCCATGTGTGAAGTCTAGGAATATATGGTTTAGAACTAAAAATTTTGTACAACTACATCTTGTTAGAAAAGGTTTCTCACGGGGTTATGAGATATGTAGGTTTCATGGGGAAATTGAAATACCTTCAGATGTTCAAGAAACACGTATAGATGTAGATGTAGAGCTTGAAGAAGATTCCGAGACATACCACAAGATGGTTCATGATCTCGGGGGTCCTAGTTTTAACAATCCAAACGTTGAAGAAGATCCAAATGCTATAGCAAAATTGATGTACGAGTTGTTGGATGCCGCTGATAAAAAGTTGTACCCTGGGTGTAAGAACCACACTCAGTTATCTTTTGTGGCTCGTCTGATGACTTTGAAAGCCCGAAGTGGAATGACACAAAAATATTTTGATGAAATGTGTGTTTTGTTAAACGAAACATTTTCATATCATAGCAAAGTACCCATGAACTACTACAACACAAAGAAATTGCTACGTGCAATGGGTTTACCTGTAGAAAAGATAGATTCATGTAGGAATCATTGTATGATCTATTGGGAAGTTGATTCCAATCTTATGAATTGCAATTTTTGCAATGAAAATCAATATAATGATAGGATCCGAGGTGATAGGAGTTGGGGACGTAAACCAAGTGCTTATAAGAAGTTGTACTACTTCCCTTTGACACCTCGTTTACAAAGGTTGTATGCATCTAAAGCTATAGCCGGAGACACGATATGACATTCAACTTCAGTTGATGATGGTGTTATACCTCATCCTGCAGATTCACCAGCATGGAAGCACTTTAATGTGACTTACCCATGTTTTGCAGTGGAACCACAGAATATCAGATTAGGCCTATCAACAGATGGTTTTAAACAATATTGTCAATCGGGATAACAATACTCATCTTGGTTTGTTATCCTTATGCCTTATAATTTACCTCTGTGGTTGTGCATGAAAGAACAACACATGTTTCTTACACTGCTTATTCTTGGTCCAAGAAATCCGAAAGATAAGATAGATATGTACCTACAACCACTGATTTATGAACTCAATCAATTGTGGTCAGTTGGTGCCCATATTTATGACATTTCAAGGGAACAAAACTTCTAGATGCATGTAGCATTGATGTGGACCATTAGTGATTTTACAGCATAATCTATGGATCTGGTTGGAGTACAGCTAGAAGATTAGCTTGTCCTTGATGCATAGAACAAACTGAATCATTTACTTTAACACATAGCTGGAAGCAGTCATGGTTTGATACACATCGCAAGTTCTTACGTTACTATCACCAGTTCAGAAGGAACAAGAGGGCTTTTAAAAAATATAAAGTTGTTGCAGATGATCCACCAGAAAGGAGATCAGGTGCAAAGCTATTATATCAGATAGAAGATTTCGGTCTCGTCAAGGTAACTGAAGATTATGATGATATAACAAACGTATATATCAACAAGTTCCACTGGATGGAGAAAAAAGAGCATCTTTTCGGACCTTCCATATTGGAGTTCTTTGTTGATTCGTCACAATTTAGATGTTATGCACATTGAAATGAATATTTTTGATAACATTTCAATACTGTGATTAACATCGAAGGCAAGACAAAGGACACAACAAAGTCTAGGCAGGAACTAAACAACTATTGTCATAGACCAGAGTTGATGCGTGATGAGTATACCAATATATATCCTAAGGCATGCTACACCTTAAGTTTCCTGACGGTTATGTCTCAAATATGGGTAGATGTGTAGACATGAGTAAAGTGAAGATGTTTGGGATGAAGAGTCATGATTATCATATTTTTCATGCAGCAAATACTAACCATAACATTTCTAGAAATACTACCACAAGTTATTTGGAAGTCGATAACAGAGTTGTGTTTATTCTTTTGTGATTTGACATCACGAAACATAAAGAGTGAGGATATGGAGACATTTAAAAATAACATCCCAGTGATTTTCTGTAAGCTTGAGCATATATTTCTGCCAAGCTTCTTCGACTCAATGGAACATTTACCTATTCATGTAGTTGACGAGGCAAGAGATGCAGGACCAGTTCAATATCGATAGATCTACCCATTTGAAAGGTACTTCAAAACATAATAATTTTATTACTATTTTGACTAATACATTACGTTTAATGTTTTCCAAATAAAATCATTTCAATACAGATATTTGAGAAGATTGAAAAATAATGTCAAGAACAAAGCAAGTGTTGAGGGATCCATATGTAATAGGCTTGTCAATGGGTTGGTAAAACCCGGACTGGAACCATTATATTAGTTACGGTCCTAGAATCGGAACCGGACCGTTGAATATCGGATCCGAATCCGGATCCAGACCGTTAATTAAATTATAAATGGTTTCGGGCCGGGAGAATACCCATGGGTCTTGCTAAGTTTTATTTATACAAGTATTATAGTCACCAATTCGTTAAAACGAATCCGGATTCCAAAATAAATTAATTATATATAAAATATATAATAATGAAACTTCACTCTTATTTTATTTAACCATTATTAAAAAGTCACTTAAATACCATAATTATTTTACGACTTATATGTGTTTATTATTTGAGTACATTTATTATTGAATTAGGACGTATAGAGTGTTCATCTATGATAAATGATGTAACACGAGATATTATAAATATTATTTTTTAAGATAAAAAAATTTAAAATAAAAATGAAAACAAATTGATCGGGCCGGGCTGGGCTAGAACCAGAACCATACCTTACGGGTCGGATCGGGTCTGGACCAACCATGAGCGGGTTTGTACGGGTCTAGAATCGAAATCAGAATCGCAACCATAACTTTGAAATGAGCGGGTTTTGACCGGTTCCGGGTCCGGTCCGCGTAAAACCCACCCATTGACAAGTCTAATATGTAATGCATACTTAGTCGAGAAAGCCTCTGCATTTTGCTCCTATTATTTTGAGGATCATGTTAGTACGATATATAGGGACTTGCCTCGGAACTACATTGGAGGATGTTCTAATAGTGGAGAAAAAGATCAACCAAAGTTGCTTTCCATATTCAAATTGGCTGGACGTGGTTTTGGAAGTGTTGGGAAGTGGACTCCAGCACCTTCCGGAGGGTGGGTCATCCATGTATCGTACCCGAGAGAGCTTATGGGAGTGCGGCCTGTCTCAGTCGAAAAGGGCTTGCGCTACCATCGTTGACGAGAGGTTAAAGGAATTGATTAGTACTACTCATACCAACATGGTGCATCATCTATTCAGGTGACCCCTTAGTAGAAACATCAAGGTTAAGCGTGTTTGGCTTGGAGCAATACTATGATGGGTGACCTACCAGGAAATGTCCTGGGTCAGTCTGTCAGTGAGGACAAAACAGGTTGGGAAAGAAAGTGTTGGTGTGTGGGGCCAGTGCGTCAATCCTGGGTCAGCCTGTCAGTGAGGACAAAGCTGACTGAGAAAGAAAGTGTTGGTGTGTGGGGCCAGTGCGTCAATTCTGATGGGCGCTCCCGATCCAACAGAAAGTCAACAAAGAGATCATTGGATGATAGAGAATACAGAGCTGCTCATCTATACGTACTCCATAATTGTGTGGAAATCGATCCATATATCAAGTAAATAATTACAAATCAATATGATCATACTTCTATTTAATTACTTTAATTATACATTTTATTAACTTATATTTACTTGTTGTATGAATGAAGTATGAATCACAACTCAAGGTCTTAAATCCATGGACTTCTGACATGGACATTGACAAGAAAATGTCAACATAATTTCCTGAATGCTTTTGTACCTATGTGAGTCAAATTTTCATTAATCTAACTTGAATTGAATTTGTAACATATAAGTATTAATAACTTAATAAATATAAACTCATGTGTGATATAGGTACAAACTTATGTAACAGATCATGTTATGTGGGATATTGCACGTGGAACTTCACCAATAATTACAACATATCCTAGTTATTTTGTAAATGGTTATAAATTTCATACGATATCTCATGTAACTCATAAAGCAACTATGAGTAGTGGTATGTACATCAAAGCTGGTAACTATGTAAACTCGAGTGAGACAGATTTTTTTGGCAAATTAGTCAAAGTGTGAAAACTCATATATCCAGGATTATACAATAAAAAAGTCATTTTATTCAAGTGTGAGTGGTTTGACACTTCATCGGCAGGTACAAAGGTTAATACTCAGTTCAAATTAGTGTCTGTAAATCATACACGTAGACATAGAAATTATGAACCTTTTGTATTAGCCATCCAAGCTACACAAGTGTATTACTCTTCATATCCGAGTATGAATCAACAGTGTAGAGACTGGTGAGAAGCTTGTTCTATCAATGCAAGGTCCACTGTCGATGCGTCTCAAATTGATGTGTCTAGTTCAGTCACCGTATCAGGAGGATGATGATGTAAATGTAGTAAACACTGTCAATGTAGATGATACTATATCAGTTCAGCAGACGGTGACCATGTAGAATTTGAAGATAATGAAGAACATCAAGACTCTAATAATGTTCTCGAAACAGAAGAATATGAAGAAGATGATGATGAATATGAAGAAGATGAAGCAGAAGATGATGAGAATGACTATGTAGATGAAGATGAGGAAGACGACAATAACAATGAAGAAGATGACGAAGATTAACACATTGTTACGAAAACTTACCATATTTTCATCTCAACTTATTAATTATAATGTCATTGTGTAGTCAATATAATAAGACTTCAACTTATATGTTTTTCTTATAAATCCAACTTAATTATTTTATTTCAAACTAATAGATGTCTTCGAGTCGGAGAGCTTCCTCACGGGATGATGTTAGTACTCCCCAAGGAAGGGGTACACGCCGTTCACCATTATCCATCGCAGACGGCCGGGTTTCCCCAGGCTTATCACCTGGATATGAGTCCAGTACTGGACTAAGCTACCATGTTGGTGGCTTACGTTTAGGTGATCCCTCCCCTGACTTCGATACTGATCGTCACGTGGAGCCGAGACCCCCATGAGATTTCGTTCTCTCTTTGAGTGCGCTGGGGTAAATACTATCTTATATTCAAATTAAACACATATTTAATAAGTACTCAAAAGACTAATATATATGTTTCATAAATGAATTATGTAGGGGATTTTACCCACATAGTGACCCTGCTGATTATATTTGGGAACTCTTCAAGATTGTTCCGAATCTGACTGGATACAGTTGGAAGCTGACGCCTCCTGACGTGAGGTAGAGATATTGGGAGGAATTTAAGATTCGAAAGTTTTCTAACACTTTCAAAGTCATTCTAAATTATAACGATAATCTTGAAGTTAAATACAATTTCTAACATACATTTTGAATGCTAAAAAAATTTATTTGAGAACCGGCGATCGATGCCAAAATTCGAGAGCTCTTATATGAGAAATGCAAAGATCGATATAAGGATTGTATCTACGGTATTAAGAGGAGGAGGAATCATCCCCCATCGAGAGGTGGACAGTCGGGATACTGGTCTGATGATGTCTGGGTGGGTTGGCTGGCCTACTGGTCTCGGGAGGATGTGTCCAGAAATCCGAGACAACGAGGCATAATAGGATGTCCGAGCCTCAGGGATCAGGGACTGGTCCAATCAAGCAAAGGGGAGGGTCGAAGTCCATGCAACGAGCTGAGAATAAGGTAATTTCACTTCATAATTTCAATAATTTTTTAGAGTTTTAATTCATATACACTAGTTTCAATAACACAACCCGTAATGCATAAGCTACTCAGCGATGAGTACCTCCGATGGACTGCATGTTCAACTCTTTTATCGATGAGCATCGGTACACAAATGAGACGTATATCGATGCAAAATCACAGACGATTGCGGTAAATCTTAATTTCAATGTCATATAGTTTCTATTTAAATTTTTTTATAATATATCATGTAAATGTAGACTAAGGTGTTTGCTCGTGCTGAGGTGGAACGTGCCGAGTTGCCTGAGGGAAACCATGATGCAGTGGACGAGAACGATATCTAACTGGATGTTATCGGCGCCCTGGACAAGAAGAAACGGTTGTTCAGTACCGGATCAGCAAGGAAGGCGTTGAGGGCCTCTAGATTTGATGGATCATCGCCCATCTCACAAGTCAGCACGAACGTGGTTGAGGAGCTGCGCCGACGAGTGGAGGAGCGGGACGCCGAGCGCTGCTAGTATGTGGAGGAGCAACGCTGATTGGCTAAGGAGACGACACACCTGCAAGCCCAGTACGAGCAACTCGCTCGATGGATGTCGTCCCAGCAAGGAGGAGCTTGTGGTACATTTCCATCATTTCCCCCTTCCCAGTTTGATCCCCCTCCCCCTTTTCCCGATCCTGATTCCCAGTGATAGTGGTTTGATTGATACCGATGTACTATTGTATTTTATGGATGATACTGATGTACGATTTGCTATATTTGATGGATGATACTGATGTTACTGTTTATATTTGTACTGATTGAATGGTTTATATTACGTACAAATTCGTAGTTCGATTTCATTTTTTGTAAATTTTAAATTATCGTTGGATGTTCAATTAGAATTGAATTGCTTGTTGTGAGTAGTTACAGGTTAAGAATAATATAAATACAAAAAAATAAAAAAATAAAAAGCTAACAAAGGACTGTGAATCCGTCGTCAGGTCAATGGTCAAATGACTAATGATGGATTGACAGTCCGTCGTCAGGTCAACATTCAACAACTAGCAACGGATTCACATTCCGTCGTCAGCTAACGACAAACTTTTGCATAGTCCATCTGTCTTCGTATCTCCGGCAATGTCGATGGCCACCGGGGAAACCTGACGACAGAATTGCAGTTTGTCGTCAGTCACGATGAATAAATTCCGTTGTTAGTCTGTCGTTAGCTGACGACGGACTATAAATTCCGTCGTCCGAAAGGCTAACGACGAACAAAATATAGACGGAAACCACGGGCTATTGATCATTGGAGGACATATTTGCTCCACCAATCGCAGGCTATTGATCATTTTTATAATAGTATCAAACTTAAAAATTATTTAGTGGAAACCCCCGAAACAACCTAAATACCCTCTAACTATTCGTCAACCATTAATTTATTAATCAATATTATTCTATGTTTAAATGACTAAACTTAAGGCAATAATCCATAAATAAATTATTTGAAAGAAGAAACAACAAGTAACAATTATCATTGAACTTAACTCCAAGAGCCGATAAGGCAATAATCCATCTATTAATTATCAAATTTTTGGAGACAAAACACTGAACATAGGGTTCGTGCTGAGAGACACAGCATCGACATCACGATTAGAAGTTGCGAATGGCCAAAAATGGGAGGTTTCATTTTTAGTTTATCTAGTTGTTTCTCGTTTCTAATATGCTGTGATATTAATTTTTTATTTGATTCCTATATTATTACAGTTCATAAAAGTTGTTTACATTTTGTCTTTTCGATTTATCTATAAAAGTTCTTTGTTTACTACGTTTTTGTCGTATTTTTAGACATATTTTCGACTCTTGTCTCGTGGTATTTTCGTTAATTTTATTTTGTAGTTTGTTCGTTATTACGTCGGGTTTAGAATTTGTGTGTAGGTTGTTTGGTGTTGAAAAATGTCGCAAAATTGAGTCGTTGAGATGAAGTTTGGCGCGAGGAATCGTAATGGACGAGGCGAATACGAGTCGGGCGCGCGGAGAAGGTCCGGAGCACAGCACAGGGCGGCACGAGCCACCCATCGAGCGCCAAGCGAGCAGCGCGCCCTGGTGTGGCCGCGCGCGAGAGGGCAGAACCCTGGGGCCAGCGGCCGCTGGCTGGAATGCTCGGTTAGGATAGAGGCCAGGGTCCAGCGCCTGTTGGGCGGGACTCTCGGCTGGGACAGAATGTCGTGATCAGCGGCCACTGGACCCCCCGCGACCGCTGGGCGCAATTTTTGGACGCGATCTAGGCTTTTTAAACCCCTTTTTTGGGCGTATCTTTTACAATTTTTACATATTTCTCTCTTTCAAACCCTAGAACACTTTGATTATTTAATTTTCTTTGTAATTTCACATTGGGACGAAGGATTGAGGGTGAGATTAACGTTCAATCCAAGATTTTTTTTTAGTAAGTGTCTCTTATTCTTGGATATTTAATGGATTGATTTTTTTTTCTGTACCTAAGTTTATGAATTCTTTTAGTTTATTATTGATTGTTCTTTGATTCATGTTTTATTGATTAAACTTGTGATTAATTGAATTGAATGCTTGATCACCATTTAATTCCCTTTTATTCTAGATAAGATTGAGAAATAATTCTAGAATTTGACCTAAGGTTTAATCAAACAATAATTCCAAATCAAAGACGCAGGAATTGTATTCGTTGTTTATTTATGATTTTCCTATTGTGTAATTCGAATACGTGAGTTAGAATTGAGACTTAGTTATCAAATACGCAAGTTAGATGATTAAGAAACTCTAGGAAATCATTTATTAATTATGAATCATTGTTCTTAATTAATGAATTCTTATTAGGGTGATCTAATACGCAAGTCATGATTGTTGTCTAATTATAAATACGTAAGTGACTAATTAGACTAACTTTTAAGAAGTACTTAATGAACAAACAATTTCATGAGTATTTGAACATAATTTAATTGATTATAGATGTTCAACCTAAATTGTGTATCTAAGTTCTCGCAATTGGACGAGGTCTATAATACACGATAAGTTGACCCTAGTCAAATCTCGCAGAAAGCTAAACATAGCTACTAATCATAAGTACTCGAATGATACAAACAAATTGTAATACCTCGATAATTAAAAACCCGAATAAAAGAAAAATTTATGAATAAACGAGGGATTCAAGATCCGTTGAAAGTTTAGAGACTCGTATTAAAGAATAGAACTCCTAATGTGAGTTAAAAGTCATTTCAGAAATATCTGAAATCGAGAAAGAAACCGAGAAAATTCGGTTTGACGTTTATCGTCATAATATAAGTTCGAGAACTCGTATCGAAGCAGCGTCTGTTTTTCCATTCAATTATTGTACGATACGGAGATAAGGTGAAAATTTAATAATTCCGACTTTCGGAAGAATGATGTATTTATCGAGAAATCACTGTTCATCATTTTGAACGAGACGAGATAATTTTATTATCTTTTAAAGTTAAGTCCGGAATATTTTTCTATGAGAGCCGTGATTTTCCAGAATGTTTTTGAGAACATTAATTTATCGAGAAGTCGAGAACCCGGACTATTAGTACGTTATTATAACGGGTAACAAAAGCAAATAAGGGATTCGTTCGAAATTAGATATTTTGAAATTTAGATATTTTGAAATTAGATATTTTGAAATTTAGATATTTAGATATATCTAAGAGGTGAAATACGAGATTCATTCGAGTGCCCGGATTTGAAGTCCGAGCCGAGATATGGACAAAGCGCGATAATTTACATACACTTTTATCGCGATACGGACCATACGCAGAAATTTTATTTTCGCCGTCCGTGAATAGTAGAACCGAGAACTCGAGAAATCGAGAAAACTCCTATTTTTTGATGTTATAGCACGAGTAATAAGAAAATTTCCGAGAAGTTTAATAAAATTAATTTCAGAAGAAACGGAGTTTTAAATTGATATCTATCAAGAAATCGAGAAACAAGCATTTTCTCGATTTACGTGTAATTCGATCGGGCCGAACCCAGACTTTAGTTCACGAGAGACGAAGATATTTTTAATGAGTAAGAAAGTCGAGTGTGTTGACTCTCGTTTCAACGGGGATGGATAAATGACGAAGAATCGGATCAAAAATATCTAAAAGACGATTTGGACCCCGAATAGTTAGATATTTGAGGGGCAACTTGTGGCCTATAAAAAAAAGACCACAAAGTCACCCCATTTCATTATTCATTTACGTGAGAGTTGGCGTGAGAGAGAGGAAGAGAAAAGGGAAGAGTTTTGCTCCGATTTTCGTCCCGTTCGTCTCGTTTTTCCGATTTCTTCGAAATCTAATCCGATAGAAAGGTAGCCCTCGATCTTACCTATGTTTCTACGGTTTTATTTTCATGTTTTGAGCTCGATGAAAAAGTGAAATAGGGGCTGCCCTTTTCGATTTTTATCGGGTCGAACCCGAATCGAAAAATGTCGAGAATTAATATTGCTCGTATGAGTTAGATAAACATGTGTTTTAAGTTTCAATAAAATCTAAGCATGTTAGGTTTTTAGAAGTTAACTTGAGCTCGTCGTTTTGCATGTTTTCGATTTTTCTCGGATGAATCGAATAGATGAGCATGTATGTAGGTTATATACGAATATTATGTGAATTTACGAGAATTTATCGAGTATGTTTAAAAAAAAATGAGTGCGGGCGACAGTTCTGCCCGGGTTTTGTTTAGTCATTTTAAGTGCAGAATGAGTAAACTTTTTACATAATAAAATACTAGATCGAGTTAGGAGTAATCTCCAACTTGAATCACCCCGTTTCGTTGTGTTTTCGATTTGTTATGAATTTTTCAAAATGGTTGTGCAAACTGTCAATTCCAGCGAAAATTTGGAAATTATCTAACTTTGAAAATTCGTGAAAAATAGATTAAAATGATTTTATGTGTTTTGTCTTCGGATTATAAAACTTTACGATGTTATGGTCACTTTAAAGTTTGATTCGTTACAATTGGAATTATTTCCAATTTATTATGATTTTTCAAAGTCAACTGCTCATTTAATTTGAACTCGAGAGCATGAAAAGTGTTATGTGATGTTTTATTTAACGAACGTGTTTTATTATAGGTTTAGATCATTGTATTAAGTTTCATGATATTCATAGATGTTTTGATCTTAGACGAGCATGAGTGCTGAGAAATGATCAAACATGAAGTTAGGTGTTTAATCAAAGTCAAAACATGGTTTGATTAGAAATCATCGAACGACCCTCCTAGAATCTAAATCCGAAACTCGAACGATAGCCGAGTTAAAAAGAACCGAGAATAATTCTCAAATAACAAAGGAAAATAATTCCTTACACTTAATATTAGATGCGCTCGAAAATATTATCTCACTCAAGGTTTATTTAAAGGGTACGACGAAAGGTCAGGATCGCAGTTCGAGAACGAAGCAGTCGTCAGTCCAGACGATCCAAGTAGGCTTTCTATTACAAAGAAAATTATGTGTGCCATATGCTATTTATGTTGTTTTAGAAAGGATTTCAACTTTAGAAATATGTTTCAAAGTATTGTCTTGTCGAAATGAATTATGTTTTGTATCAATGCCTATCTGGTTCGGATTCCTGGTTTAAGGATCCAAGATTCCTGGTTTAAGGATCTAAATATGAAATCGAATTCGGGTTCCAGTGGATAAGCATCCCCACTCGAACTAGTGTACACAAGTAATTAACCGTGAGTCATCGTTAAGGGTTGGCCGGTTAAAGGACCGTGAGTCAACGAAGTTGTTGACCGGTTCGGTGTCCGTAGAAGGTGGCCACCTTCTCGGTACCATAAATTACAGATATGGCAGAATACTAAAGAAATTAGACTGATCAGTCGAACTCAGTATTTTTCACAAAAAGAATTTAGTGAACATGGGTACTTTCAGATAAAATCCATATGTTTCACTCTTATGGCATTGACAATTATATATGTATGAATGTGATTTCGGCATGTGCCTACTGAGTATGTTTGTACTCAGCCCTGCATGTATTTATAAATGTGCAGGTTGAGATGTGATGAAGGGAGGTGCTATGACGGGCTTGTCAGTCTTTTGCGTAGTTGAACTCTTGGGGGTTTACGTGTCTTCATACACGTAGACTTATGTCGATCCTTATTCCGCTGCAAGAGATTTTATCAGTTTTGTTTGACGAAGGTGTCAATTCCTAGTTAAACTCTTTGTTATGAACTAAAACTCAGTTTTAGAAATATCCTTTTATTTCAGTCAAAGCTTTTAGGGTTCTACTTTATCCTTTATTTATTTATTCTATAATCGCGCACCCGGACTCTGCCGGGGAGGGCGGAGGTCGGGGTGTGACACAAATTCATAAACACTCTAAAGATGATTGATAGATGCTCACTAACTAGCTAAAGGACGATACAATGAAATAGAAAACCAAAGGATTAAAGTCTAGGATTGGATACTCGTAACTCTTAAATCGATATCACATTTATCACACATTCATACTCAGCTAATATCTCCAGAGGGAGCTTAGTTATTCACTTTCGTATTTATAAACTAAGTCGTGACTTTCACTTTCGTATCAAACTCACACATTCGGAAATCACTTAACCAAACATGAATTCTTATTCACACGTTTTCAATTAGATAATAAGTGTTGATTAAACACAATTCAAGTGTTAGAGCAATTCATCAATCTACTCTTACACCTAAGAGAATCTAATGATGATCAAGTATTAAATTCCATACAAAACAAGTTAAACAACTATGACATCAATTAAGAGAATTAAGTATCTATCCTAGTAAGAATCTAGGCGAGCATCATAATAATGGTAGAAACAAAAGTAGGATCCATGAAAAACAAACTTACTAGATTAAATGCAAGAATGTGAACTTGGAATCCACTTCAATCCATTGGAAATCGATAAATGTAGACTAAGAAAGCAGTAAACATAAATTTTTGGAGAGTTTCTAAGTCTAAGTTCTTGTAATAATGTTTCCAAAAGCCTCCAATCTCTCTTAAAACCCGTCACATAACCGCGGTCGCTGGCCTGTGATCTTTGAAATTCTAGCTTCTGCAACTGCGCGAGCGCTGGGGATCCAGCGCCCGCTAGCCCCCAGGCTCGCTTCCTTCGTGTCTTTTCTCCTCCCGTGCACTCTTTGGCTCATTCCGCTTTGCTCAACTTTGCATTCACGACATACTTGCCAACAACTCAGCTCCTATCCATCTTTCATTTCACCATCCTACACCTAACACGAAATGAAAAGAAACCAGTGTAATACAAACTAAAAAGATACGAAAAAAAAACAAACTAAAGCCTAGACATGACGAAACATCAACTAAAAATATACCAAAAACACGATAAATATTAATTTTTCTTAACTCTAGGCCCGCAAATCCAGAATCCCACCATTTTATTATTCTTGTTTATTTATTTTATTTCATATTCCTCCTGTTTTATCGTGATTAGAGTGTTTATGATTTCCATTATATTTATTTTAATAACACTTAGGATTAGAATCGCCCTGCTAAGCTTTCCAACGAGATTGATCGGGGTTAACTTGTCACGTACATTAGACCTCGTATATTTGCGAGTACCTAGGTTTACACTTTAAATTTTTTATTTAAAATAAGTGGACTCACTCCAATTAATACACTCGTCTTATTAGAAATAATAAATAAAGTAGACGCAAACACCACTCAATACACATAATCAATTCAAAATAATAAATTATATGGATCTCAAACCCCCACTAACTACACATTCTCACACAAAGTTAAAATTTGTTATTAAAACTCATATCAGGTCAAAATGATAGGATTTGGTGAACAAAAATAGTACTCCCTCCGTCCCACTAACCTTGGCACACTTCCCTTATTGGGACATCCCACTAAACTTGATATATTCCAAAAATACTCTTCAAAAAGGTGTAGACCCTACCACATTTATCACTCTTACACTATTTTATACACTCTCCTTAATAACCGTTGCGGAAAAAAAGGTGTCATGCTTAGTGGGACGGAAGAAGTACATAACTTCAAATTATACATTAAGGTGACATTTACTTTGCACGATAAGAAGGATTGATAAAATTAATCCAAACTAATTCAATGTTTACTTTGATGGATAAATGATGAATTACTTGATTTTGAACTAATTTAATAATCTTATCCTTCAAATAATATATCATATATTTTATCAATCCAGCTAATCATTCAAACTAAACAGCACCTAAATAAATAAATGTCTAATATGATTGTGTGTCATGATTGAGCTAAGAGAGGAAGAAGACATCTTCACAGTTATGAGTTTAGCTTGCAAACTAAACCTACTGAACAAGATCTTCACAATTATGTGTCTTATATCTATCCATTATACCATTTGTAAGATATTTTACTTTGTAGACCCACTTGTAGGGATGAGAATCAGTTCGATTTCGGAAATTTCGGGTACCCAAACTGAAAATTACTAAAATTTTCGCAATTGGTTTCACAACCGATCAGATAATCGGATACTCGAAAAATAGATTCGGTTCCACAGTTCTGTTCCGCGTAGTACCGATTGTAACCAAAATTTTTAACACATATTATATTAATGAATGCAATCCTCCATTTGAAAATTTTAGTTTAGTAAATGAATTTAGGAATATATAAACTCTCTAATTAAATAGATGATGACTTGTTCTAATTAAGCTAAGCAAAGTGCACGTGAAAACAAAAACAATTAATTTAATTAATTAATTAACTAAATATATATATATATATATATATAATTTGTTCTCATATCTCACTCTTTTATATATCAACAAAAAAAATTCATAAATTAAATTAAACTCAGTAGAATTATGATTAAAAAAAAATTATTTTATATATGAAATTTCAAATGGAGAAGGTTATTAAATGGTATATTAATATATATTTTTGATTAATAATTTATATAAGAGACAATAATGTAATTATCACTGACAACTGTATTGCATTTAGTTTTAATAGGTTATTAATTAATATGTATATTCGATTAATAATTTAGGAATTAAGATTTAGGAAAATAGGTGAATACAAATAAAATTTAAATTGAATTTCTAATAAATCGGTTATTTCGGTTCTACTCGGAATTGATCGGATAGAATCGATACCCAAAAGTTTAACTAAATGAAGAACCGGTTCCAATACCGGAACCAAAAAATTCGGTTCTCGGTACCAAAAGAACCGACATTTCCGGTTCGATTTCGGTTAGAACCGAGAACCGAAACTCATTTGCTCACTCCTAACCACTTGCAACTAATGACAAACTTATGCTGCTTGTGTATAGTTTGTTAGTTCAAGTATAACAATCATTTAACTTATAAATTTATGGTAAAATAGAGAGAGAAGAGAGTAGGATATGTATTTGTGAAGAGGATACAATGAGGTAGTGTTGACAAACCACATACAAAAAATAATTAAGGTGAGATGGTTGTTGATTTGTCTATCTGGCCTTTTCTGAGTGCGTAGAAAGTGGGAAAGATGTGATAATTTCGGGAGAAACATGAGGATCTATAGTAGGTACAGAATATGAAGGGGAAGAATTATAAGGGAAACAAGATGGTTGAAGATGTTGGAAAGGGAAAACATGTAGGGGTTAGAATTTGGGATTAGGACTTGGGATTTTCTCGGTTACAACCAAAGTCCTGAATTTTTGGGTCATGATTGAAAAATTTGAAAACTTCGGAACTCGAATTCCAATCGGAACTCCCGATTTCCCGAAAGTAATTTTATAATTTGGGAAATTTGTTCTCATTCGGGAAATTTTGGTCTCATTCGGAATTTCGGGACCATTCTAGACTATTCGAGACACTCTTTTTTGGGATCGGGACTTCGAATTTTCCAATTTTGGAACTGGGGAGTCTCGAAATCGCAATCGGAGCTGAGACCGGGATAAAAAATTTGATGTTTTTCGAGATCGGGACCGGGACTCTCGGTCCCTTCCCGATTCTCACCTTTAAAAACATCCTCAAGGAATATCGACACTATCAGTCTCAAAAAATGAAACTATCCACTTTTACGCATTTATGAATGGTGGAGAAAATTGATTCGTTTTTTCCTCTTACCTTCAATCATTGTCCTATTCATCATCTATAAAAGGAATATATGTGGGGTGTAGAACTAAACAACTAAAAACGAACTAAATGGTTAAAATACATCGTTTTAACGACGATTTATTGTCTTAGGTATTTGTTGCAAGAGTGCTAATTAAAGGTGTTGTTTTTCATTAGTCAAATATCAACTAGCCGTATCAATGGTAGGCGTATGTTATTGATCTCTTGAATCTCGGGAAGGAAGAGTCTGGATCTGGTTCTGGGTAGTTCCAATGTTCTTCGAAAGGTTTTGTATCCACGGGTATCGGTAGTTCCAAACAAGTTTCAAGCAACTTTTGTCCAATAACTAAAAAACTTTCGTCAATAATAGAATATATGCAGAATAATTAGTACATGTGCAAATAGAAAAAAAAAAAAAAAAAAAAAAAAAAACACTAGGACTCAAGTATTGGTGACGGTGACTGAGTATTTATGCAAGAAAAAATACCAAAAATGTAATGTATTCTTACGACTCTGCGAAGAATTGGTTCCAATGATGAGCCAGTTTCTGTAGACTGTCCACTTTAAGAGCCTCCACAATAACAATGCATTGATCATGAGTACATTACAATGTCTAGCTAAGCCACGCTTAACAATATGCTTCAAAGGGACAGAGAATTTACATAGTTTTTGAATTTATGCGAGATGAAACAGAGGCAATGTAAACGTCCAAATTTTTTTCACGGAGCATGTATATGCTAGTTTTTCCTCAATCTTACTGCTAAGTCATTTTTCTTGTATTCCATTAGCAACAACAGTATCGATTATATATAAATCAATATAAGTTTATGAATTCACACCAAAAGAGCAAAATTAAAAAGGAAAAAATAGGTACAAATAAAAATCAAATTAATCACATCTTGTTGTCACCATTTAATAAAAAAGAAGAAGAAGCAAATTAACCCCCAAACCCACTAAAAATTCGGTGTCTGGATCTTCCCCACTTGAACGAAATCTCACAATAATTTTCTGAAATCGCACAGTACATCTGCATGAGTTACTAATGCTTTCCAATAAAAATAATGTGCTGGAAATGGAAACATAAAACTCTTATTTATTGGTTCTATTTCCAAGAATGGGACGAGGGTCAATTCATGGTTTCGAAGAGTCAACGACCGCTGACATAGACTGAAAATCCGCGAGAAGTAACCAGGGGCCGCTGAGTTCTCAGTGATCATTGTCGTCTCTACGAAAGGCTGAGAGCATAAACCAATGATCGCAGAGTTACAAATGATTGCTAGGCTGCAATCTATGCGTGAGTCTGAGAGCATCAGCCAACGACCATTCAGTACCCATAAAACCTCCGACCACTTATGTTATCACATTTCTTTATATAATATACATACAAAAAACCTTTAAAAGATATTGATATCATCTATATTCTCTGCAAACTCTCTTCACCAATTCTTCCTTAGATTTTTTAGTTCTTCTTCTTCTCCCAACTATATTCCGTCTTCAACCCAGAATCTGTGAAGCCACCACATTCCGTGTTAACACTCAAGAGCTTTCCTGATATTAGAACCGTGCACTAAGGGTTCGCCAAGAATCACTTTTAAGGCAGTGACTTCCGCCACGACACGGGTGATTAACTATTTATTTGTTTGAAGTTTCTGTACGAACAATCTAAAAGTTATTCATCTCCTATTTTCTAAGGATTTTTTTCCGACGAGGTTTACACTCATATATCTTATGTTATCACACTTCTCTATATAATTGTTAGACTAAGGATTGGTTTTCAACGAAATAATATGAAAAACGTATGAAGAGTACAAGAGTGTGGAGTTCATACCTTTGAGCCAACTGTGTAGCTTGATTACGAGAAGAACTCGATTCTGAAGTAGTGAGAAAGGCCTGCAAGGATGGATGGTCCCCAAAAATCAGACGTGACATCTCGACATTATTTTTTATAAGTTAATTTTATATTTTTATTATTATGGTATGATAATTGTGTAATAATTAGATAACTTATTTTCATTTCGAAAACAAATTCAAATTAAATAAAAATCAAGTAAGTAAAACAGTTTATTTTATTGTGAAATCTAATATTAAATAAAAATGATTCTTTATGAGTAAATTAAAATAAATTTTAATTGGTAAATTATTTAGATTAATAATATATATTAAAAAATAATTTTTGCATCAATTTTATTTAAAACATACTATCCCCTAAAATATTAAATTTATTATTATATATGTATTCTCTAATATTTCAAGAGAATATATTTTAATTTTTTTTTTATTTTTAAAGACTATAATTTATTAATTATGATATTAATTTAATAATTATTAAGTATAAAATAATAAAAATATATATAATATTAATATAAAATATTTTTTTTTCTATTTAAGATTTATTTATCAAAAAGGATGATCATCTCATAATTAAGAGTTTAGTTAGTTACAAATCTAGCAAAACCAAATTTATTGTAACTATTGATCAATTTATTCAAATTTATTTTTAGTTACTTAAAATAGATCTATTTTTAGTATAATCATTTTTAAAATATAATTAAAAAAAGATATATATTAAGATTTGAATGTATGTTTCTATCATTTTGTGATCAACAACATAGATGAAGGGAGTATGGGGCAATGGGGATACACTTGTACCCCAATTTTCTTTTATTACTAGTATTAATTTATTATTTAAAAAATGCACCCCCAATTCAATTTATATTCAAGAAAATTAAATTTCAAAATAGTTCAGCGTCTTCACCTTTAGATAGTTCAAATCCTTATAGTTCTAATATGTCTTCTTCAAATGATTCTCCTTAAAGTATGTTCAAGGAAATGAAATTTCTACTATTTTTGTTGATCAAGCTGGTATTGATTCTTCCGGTTGCTACTACAAGCGTAGAGATGATATTTTCCCGAATGACTTATGTCAAGAATAAGTTTAGAAATAGCACAGGTGATCAAATTAACTTCTAAATGATTGTTTGGTCACTTTTATTGAGGGAGGTCTGTTTCTACAAGTTTCCTACAAGAATATATCTAAACCCTTTCACCAAATGAAGACTATTTGAATAATAAATTAAATAGTGACGTATTTTTATTTTTGTATTCGACATTGTACGACTTTGAAATCGAACAAGATTTCATAATGTATTTGTTTTAATGAGTAAGACTTTTTTTAAGCTTCTAATTGTATTATTATGTATTTTTCGCACCATAAATTAAAATTTCTGACTAGGCTACTACTAAATATGAATTATACCCAATTCTCTAAACGTTTATAAAGAAAATAACAACTACTTAAACTATATCTAAAAAATACCTTTTTGACTTTCCTCCTACAATCATTAGGTTGTTATATACCCAACTAATTTTACTTCTTAAACGTCACCTATCTCTCTCTCTCAACTCTATTATTTTATCTCTGACTACATATCTCATTCGTTTATCTGCTTGAACGGGTCTAATTGAAGTCATTTTTCAGAAAATTTTCAGGTAATAATCTCATACTCCCTATTTTATTCTGTAGAATTTAAATACCGCCTGGTTAGGGAGAACTACCGTTTGATTAAACACCTGCGGTATTTACTTTTATCAATTATTTACGTGCGGTAGATATGTTTCTAGGCATAATAGATACTACAATACCATAAAACATGCATACTGCTCGGGTTAGAGCAAATACCGCTGGTACCCCAAGCCAGCGGTATTTGCAACGGTAGATCCTACCCGGGCGGTATCGGATTCATTGTGTAGATATATGTTTTCCATGCAAGAATAAATCAATACCGTGCGATAATACCTAACTACCGCTAATATATACAACCCACGGTATTTCTACGTATTTGTTTTATGCGAGCGGTATTTGATGAATTACATACTCTAAACACTTAACATATACAATATGTTAGGTATTTCTGTTTTGATGTTGTTTTGGAAAGTGACCTAACAGTTGTGTGTTTGTGTTCTTCACAGATATGTTGACTTTAACATCTGGCGCAACACAACAATGATGTCCAACACGACTGCCACGTAGGATCTTGATGGCTTAATGACTTGGCGTGCTGAGTAGATCCATGAAGATTGGTGGAAGACCAAGTCTTGGCAGTTGAAAATCCAGTGTGCCGAGTGGAGACTTTCGGTTCCACAATTCGAGGAGTCAACAACTAACCATTGGTTAGTTCCACTATTCCAGGCGCGGTTGCGGAGTATAACAAACAAGCGAGAATTGGGGAATGCGTGGGCCGGCAGTTACAAGATTCTAGAAACCAAGCCCATGAACTCTGTCTATAAATACTTGTTATAGTTTTCTGTTAGATAGAGAGATTTTTGCAGATTAAGTTCATAGTTTTAGTGTGTATGCTTCTTAATCCTTACGAGCATACGTTTAGTCTTTTAGTAAGAGTGTTGATGTTGTTGTGGTGCTAAACATTGTAATAGCACAACACTTGTTTTGATTATTCTTTTTAGCCGTAAGGCTGCCGTATAGGTTGTTCGTTAGCACAACCTACGCAAAAATTATCCTCTATCTTCTTTAGCTTCCGCATTTATTTTCTTAGAGTAGGGTGATACACTTTCAAGTGGTATCAGAGCCATTACTTGACACACTGAGTGTGGTCCTGATTGTATCACAACTCTAATTACGACGATGGATCCAAACAGCACTGGAGCATTTCGACCTCCAATCTTGGATGGCTCGAATTATTCTTACTGGAAGTCACGTACCCGCTCATACATCAAGTCTCTAGACAGAAGAGCATGGATATCTGTGGAAAATGGGTGGTCACCACCAAAGCAAACTGATGCAGACGGTGATTGTGTACCAATACCACAAACTGACTGGTCACGTGATCAAATTGAAGCTGCCACTCTTGATGACCGAGCTCTAAATACTATAATCTCAGCTGTCGACACAAACATGTTCAAACTAATCAAGAACTGTGTGTGTGAGAAAGATGCTTGGGATATTCTTCAAAGGCACTGTGAGGGTGACAAGAGCGTCAAGCAATCTCGTCTACGTATCCTTGCCTCTCAATTCGAGGATATGAAGATGGAGGAAGATGAAGATATCTCTAGCTACATGAAAAGGATTCTCGACATCGCTAATGAGTGTCAAGACCTAGGAGACCCACTGAGCAACAAGGTTCTTGTCTCCAAAGCACTTCGAACGTTGCCGCCAAGGTTTGATATGAAGGTCACAGCCATTGAAATAGTGCAATGAGTGAATGCACTGGAGTTCACAGATCTCATGAATTCTTTCAAAACCTATGAGATGAATCACGAGGCAAGAGGGACCTTCCCCAAGAAGAAAACAATGGCTCTCACTGTAGGTTCTAGTTCATCACCTTCATGCAATAAGCTATTGGAACAAATGGACTCTAGTGAATCTGAAGAAGTGGAAGAAATCCGTGATGGAGATGATGTCACCATGATCACCAGGAAATTCACTCGTATGGTGAGAGGATTCAATCGTGACAAGACCAAAGAAA
Source organism: Leonotis leonurus (assembly GCA_026898415.1). Classification (NCBI taxonomy): domain Eukaryota; kingdom Viridiplantae; phylum Streptophyta; class Magnoliopsida; order Lamiales; family Lamiaceae; genus Leonotis; species Leonotis leonurus. The sequence continues at coordinate 880,397 of JAPKLX010000068.1, read as the reverse complement.
AGTCCAAAGGGAAAGATGTACCACGTCTGGAGTATTATGATCCTCCAAAGAACGATAACAATCAGAGAAGACCCCCTGTTAGGAACAACCTTCAAAACAAAGTGTTCAAATACAGCTCCTCTAAACTCGACAGTGTACAATGCCATGAATGTAAAGGATTTGGACATTTTTCGAATCAGTGTGCCAACACACTTCGTAAAAGGGGTAAGTCTTACTGGGTATCCTGGAATGAAGATGAGCATGAGTTCTTTGAAGACATTGATGAGAAATTATTTGAGAGTGTTGCACTGCATGTAACAATGCCTCCACAGGACATGCACCAACACACAGATGCGGACACCTTCTCTGAACGGTATGACTCTAACTATTATTTTACATTGTTTTGTTTAAATGCCTCTGTTGATGATACAGGAAGTATTGAGGACGACATAGATTCCGCCTGTGCTGAAGAGTGTGATAGCAATGCCTTTTCAATAATTCAAGGGTTGAAAAGGTTGTACGTACGATGAGCTGTTGGAAAAATGGAAACATCAAGCAAAATATCTACTGACCGCAACAGCCGAGGTAACACGACTCAAGGAAGTTCAAGCAAAACAGGAGGCATTGATCACACAACGTGACATAGAGCTCACCAAAGTGAAAACCAAACTTGAGGAGGCAGAACTTACCATCCGTAAGTAGAATACATGTACTTACACGCTTCAAGAGATCATGGACAGCGCAAACCCAAGCAAGAGAGGCCTCGGGTATGCTGCACCAACTGTGTTGTGTAAATGGTCCACATTGGAAGGAGAAACATCAAATACGAAAGCAGATGTTGTGCTTACAGATCCTTCAACACAGACACAACAAAACATCTCTCAAACAAGAAAAGGTAAGAGAGGTAAGAAAAAGGTTAAACGACATAGAAGGAAATATATATGCCATTATTGTTTGAAACCAGGTCATATAAAACCTTTGTGTTATCAAAAGAAAAGGGATGACAAGTCATATTTTGTGCTGTCACAACAACCCAAAATGACATGGGTTAAGAAGTCTGATCTATCGTGTAATGTTGTGTACACAACCTTGAAAACTGACATTTCAGGTTCTTGGTATTTTGACAGCGGATGTTCACGTCACATGACAGGTAACAGAACCTTCCTCTCCAATTATGAGACTTATGATGGAGGAAATGTTTCCTTCGGTGGAGGCTCAAAAGGTAAAATAGTAGGGGAAAGGTATGCTTAATGTTCCTGGTTTACCCGCTTTAACAAATGTCTATCATCTGCAAGGACTTATGGCAAATCTGATCAGCATAAGTCAACTGTGTGATGGTAACATGCTTGTAAAATTCACTAAAGATGCATGTGAAGTTTACAACAACAAGAACTTGTGTATCATGACAGGTCAAAGGTCTTCAGACAATTGTTACATGACTGATCATGTGAAATGCAACAAGGCTCAAGTTGATGATGTCATACTCTGGCATAAAAGATTAGGTCACACTAACTTTCGAAATCTTGGCAGGTTAATCAAGATGGATGTCATGCGAGGTTTACCCAAACTTGGGAATGCAGACCAGATCGTATGTGGAGACTGTCAACGAGGAAAACAATTACATGCCTCACATCCTGTCTTACAACACAATGAACAACACTTTGGGACCAACCGATGTTTTAAACTTCTACATATGGATCTTGTAGGACCCATGAAAGTTGAAAGCATTGGTGGTAAAAGGTATGTGCTAGTTGTGGTAGATGATTTCTCTAGGTTTACATGGACATATTTTTTGCGTGAGAAATCTGAAACATTTGAGATATTTAAAAAATTGTTTTTCTCGTGTTACTAATATGTTTGATGCTAGAATATCTCGCATAAGATCTGATCATGGTCGTGAGTTTGAGAACTCAAAATTTACAACCTTCTGTGATGAAAAAGGAGTGTACCAAGAGTTTACAGCACCAAAAACACCACAACAAAATGGTGTGGTCGAACGCAAGAATAGAACCTTGATTGAAATGGCTAGGGTTATGCTGAGCTCAAGTCAAATGGCAAAACATTTTTGGGTTGAGGCAGTCAACACTGCTTGTTACATCAACAATCGGGTCAACATTCGTTCAGGCTCATTCAAAACACCATATGAGCTGCTTAAGGGGAGAAAACCTAACTTGAAACATCTTCGTGTTTTTGGGTGTGTATGTTTATCTTAAATGATCAAGAGTATCTAACAAAATTTGATGATAAGAGCGACAAAGGTGTATTTGTTGGGTACTCTACAAACAGTGTAGCTTATAGGGTATTTAATCTTCGTATCAAGACGATACAAGAATCTGTTAATGTTGTCTTTGATGATGCAGGTGATGGGAACAAAGAAGTGGACACAGAAGACAACATATATCAAGGGGGAGTTGTCACACCTCCTGTTGAGACGCAAACTGCTTCACCTAACACATCAACTGGCACTACTGTAGAGGACAACAATAGTACACCACAGGAATCAGAAGACGAACAAAATGAGGATCAAGAGATGACTCCCCGCAGAGGTCCTCCAGGAAGGGTTAGAAAAAACCATCCACTATCTCAAGTCATAGGAAATGTTGAGGATGGTGTTTAGACTAGGCGTAAATAGTAAATTAACTATAGAGAAATGGCGTGTTTATACTCCATGTGCTCTACAGTTGAAGGCGTAACATGTTTCGTCTCCAAATTTGAACCAAAAAATGTCAAGGAAGCACTAACTAATGAGTTCTGGATAAATGCTATGCATGAAGAACTAAATCAGTTTGTGCGTAGTGATGTTTGGTACCTTGTTCCCAGGCCAGTCAACAAAAATGTTATTGGCACGAAGTGGATTTTCAAGAACAAATCTGATGAGAAGGGAACAGTTGTGCGTAACAAAGCACGACTAGTAGCTCAAGGGTACACTCAAGTCGAAGGAGTCGACTTTGATGACACATTTGCACCAGTAGCACGACTCGAATCCATTCGGTTGTTGCCTGCTGTAGCATGCTACCTCAACATCAATCTATATCAAATGGATGTGAAGGCAGCATTCCTCAACGGTGAACTTAAGGAGGAAGTCTATGTTGAACAACCAAAAGGTTTTGAGGACCCTCACAAACCGGACCATGTTTTCCGATTGAAGAAAGCACTATATGGGCTCAAACAAGCACCACGAGCTTGGTATGAACATCTCACACATTTCCTCCTCAAGTACGGGTTTGTGAGAGGTGTTGCTGACCGGACGCTTTTTATCAAAAGGGAAGATCAACACATTCTTATTACTCAAATCTATATTGATGATATGATTGTTGGTTCCACATCACGTAACATGTTGACTGACTTTTCAGGTGCAATGTCTACTAAGTTCGAGATGAGCATGGTGGGTGAGCTCACATACTTTCTTAAATTACAAGTTAAACAAGGACAAGATGACATCTTTATCTCTCGAAGCAAATATGCCAAGGAGATGATAAAGAGATTTAACCTTGAAGGTACGAAGCACATGAAGACTCCTATGGGCTCTACAGAAAAGTAATCTAAAGATGATGCTGGAGAAAATGTTGACCCAACACTCTACAGATCAATGTTAGGGAGTCTGTTGTACCTAACAGCCACTCGTCCAGATTTGATGTTTAGCGTATGTGTGTGTGCCAAGTATCAAGCTAAACCTAAAGCCTGTCATCTCAAAGCTGTTAAACGAATCATCAGGTATGTTGCTGGGACTATAGACCTAGGCATATTATTCTCTAAACACATGAATATGAGCTTGATAGGTTTTAGTGATTCAGACTGGGCTGGAGATGTTGATGATCAAAAAAGTACGAGTGGAGGGTGTTTTTATCTAGGAAACAACATTGTGTCATGGCATAGCCGTAAGCAAAATTGTGTTTCCTTATCCACTGCTGAGTCGGAGTATGTTGCCACAAGCAGCTGTTGCACACAACTACTGTAGCTTAAACAAATGCTTAGTGATTATGGCCTAGACAACAATGACCTAGCTGTGTACTGTGACAACATGAGCGCCATAAACATTTCTAAAAATCATGTTCAACACTCGAGAACTAAGCATATCAACATAAGATACCATTTCATTAGAGAGTTAGTGGAACAAGAGGTAATCAAGCTTGAGTATGTGAAAACGAAGAACCAAGTTGCTGACATTTTCACAAAACCTTTGGATCATGAGAGGTTCGTATACTTACGGAAATCTCTTGGTCTGTGTTTTTACCACTAAATGTGTGTTTTTGTGCTACACCCATATCCATATCATTACTATTTATATCCAAGGGTGTAGCCTGTGTTGTTTAACTTGCTGGTATAACATCGTAGTCAACATATTCTGCATTCAGTCACCTGGTTTTCTTCTATATGTTTTTATATAATTGTGTGGAAAACAATCCAAGTAGTTTGGAGGGCACGGCGTTCGCTGCGACGATGCTACCTTACAAAAAGATTGCAACTGCGACTGCTTTCAAGGGTGAAAGGCTAGGGGCACGGCGTTCGCTGCGACGATGTACTCTACGCTCACTAACTCTTGGATTCTTGTAGTTCTGCACCTATTTTTGTCTATATGGACCAGGTGAATATTGTAGAACATGTTGACACAACAGGGCAGGTTAGACTGTTTTGTTCTCTAAATTGTTTTCATCAGCATCAGCAACCTGGGGTTTCTGTCTCACATAAACTAGCTTGTTCTCCTCAACTCCCGTAAATCTCTCGTGTTAAGTGGGTTATGAATGTCAAGGTGTGTGTTTTTGGGTTTTGTCAGGTTGAATATGAAATGGCGTAACACTCTTTTAAGGTGAACCGTCGCCAGACTGTTCGCTTCATCATTATCCTTGCCTGTCACAGCAGTCACTTTCTATCAGAAACCCTAAAAACCCTACTCTCTCTCTCCTCCATATCTACACATTTCCCCAAACCGATTCGTTTCTTTGTGAATCCCTATCCTTAAACTTCAAACAAACCGTCGTCTTCCCCACTCTCAAAATCTTGCTCCCTCAAACACTCACATTCTTCCATCGTATCCCCAACTATGGCTACTCCACCAACTCCCGATGTTGCAACCCTTATTCAGGCGCTTCTTGCAGCAAACCCCACTCTCCTCCAAACCTTGCAGTCTGCAACAGCATCCGCTCCGCCTGCTTCGATGGAACTCTCTCATGTCGCTGTCCCTGTTACCACACCGTCGGCCCCGCCAATCACGGTGACTCCAATAGCCACTACTCTATTTCCTGAGTCATCCGTCGGTGATGAAAGGATTACTCCGAAGAATCCACCTACTGCTCTAGCTACATCTCCAGTTGTCACTCCAGAAATTGGTCCTCCGGCACCTGCTGCTTCTCCGGCCATTCCTGAGGAATCTGCGCCGCCGCCTGTGTCCTTTCAATCTCAACCAAGGAAGCCATTCACCAGGGGTTCTCGTATGTCCACACCAGCCAGACAGTCCAAGAAGTCCAAGAATACTGTGCATACTATCATTTTAAATGATGACAGTGAGGATGAAGTTTCTTGAGCCCCAAAGCGTCCTCGCTTTGAAGGTGCCATTGTCAAAACAGAACCAGCGACCACCTTGACAGCAACTCCGTCTGTGGAGGATGCTAGTGCCTTAATCAAGCGGGCTGCCATCAAGGAGGGCAAACAACCGGCTGTGGATGAGCCAGAACCTGTTGATCTCCCGCTGGACCCTTCACATGCCCTTAGCATATAGTTCTACGATGAAACGGTTGCAGTCAAGTGGAAAAAGATTCGGAATGCTCCGTGTGTTTGTGAGAGATCGATCGACGAGCCTTCATTCGATGAGACTAACCTCCTCGAGTTCTTCAAGACTCGGGGTCTGCTGAGTACAGTACATCATCTTCCCCTGATATTCAAAACGGTGGTTCGTCATTTTTATTGCAATCTTCACAAGTTTTTTGGAAATCGGGATTCCCCTCGCTATGCCAAGGTCTGTCTTTACAACACGATATTCGATTTTTCTGCTGAAACCATCAACAACGTCTTCGGCGTTCCTGATGTGGAGAGTGACACAGTCCCTTCCCTTGACGATGTTTCTAAGGTTATCACTGGGGGCAAACGTGCTCGTTAGGTGCAACCAATGAAGGCCTCCAGTCATTCTCACATGTACTCAGTTCTTCATAAAGTGCTGACTTACAACTGGATTGTTTCCTCAAACGTTACGGTCGTCACCCAACAGCATGGCATCCTCCTCTATCTTGTGGGCATGAACAAGCCTTTTAATCTTGGGAAAATCATTTTTGACCAACTAACAAATCTTGCTGTCAAAACCCAGGTTAGCTCCCTGCCCTTTCCGTCGCTTATCTGCAGGATCATGGAGCATCAAGGCTTTACCAAAATCGAGAAATGCCCGGAGGCCCTTCCTACCCCCGAGTATGCCATCCATCACTCCTTGTTCAGCAAAGGGAAAATTGTCGACTTGCCGTGGCAAAATCTAGAACACCCCACATCTAGTTCCTCTGGAGTTCAGTTGCCCCAATAGACTTTACATCAGTTACTAGGTGCACTAACCTCCCTGGCTGCACTCGTACCTGCTCTCCAGGCGTGCCTTTCTTCCCAACAAAGGGGAGGACAAGTCGCCACAGCAGCGACCGAGGGCGATCCAGAGGACGAGGAGACTGAGGAGGAGGAGACTGCTGCTGTTGAGGGGGCTGAGGAATGAACTTATGTTTTGTGATGATGATCGTATGTGGTCAAAAACAATTAATTTTTTGGTGATGTGGTGATGAGGGAAACAAAAACAACTTTTTTGTTTTTTTTGCTTTCTATGTGGTGATCTGGTGGATGATACTTTACTCATGTTTTACTCCTGTTTTTTTGATGCTCCAATGGTTTATTCTCTAATAAGAATGAATGTTGGTTGTTGCTATGTTGTGACTGTGATAATTGATAATGCAGCTTTATTGTCAATGTTTCTGTTTGTGTTGGAAACTATTTTTCAGGAATGCAACATTCAGGGGGAGCTCTGGTTGAAATGAAGGGTGTTGTGAAGAAAGCAAAAACACAGGGGGAGTTTGTTAGGTATTTCTGTTTTGATGTTGTTTTGGAAAGTGACCTAACAGTTGTGTGTTTGTGTTCTTCACAGATATGTTGACTTTAACATTTGGCGCAACACAACAATGATGTCCAACACGACTGCCACGTAGGATCTTGATGGTTTAATGACTTGGCGTGCTGAGTAGATCCATGAAGACTGGTGGAAGACCAAGTCTTGGCAGTTGAAAATCCATTGTGCCGAGTGGAGACTTTCGGTTCCATAATTCGAGGAGTCAACAACTAACCATTGGTTAGTTCCACTATTCCAGGCGCGGTTGCGGAGTATAACAAACAAGCGAGAATTGGGGAATGCGTGGGCCGGCAGTTACAAGATTCTAGAAACCAAGCCCATGAACTCTGTCTATAAATACTTGTTATAGTTTTCAGTTAGATAGAGAGATTTTTGCAGATTAAGTTCATAGTTTTAGTGTGTATGCTTCTTAATCCTTAAGAGCATACGTTTAGTCTTTTAGTAAGAGTGTTGATGTTATTGTGGTGCTAAATATTGTAATAGCACAACACTTGTTTTGATTATTCTTTTTAGCCGTAAGGCTGCCGTGTAGGTTGTTCGTTAACAGAACCTACGCAAAAATTATCCTCTGTCTTCTTTAGCTTCCTCATTTATTTTCTTAGAGTAGGGTGATACACTTTCACAATATTACTTATGATTGCTTGTTACATTAATTCTTTATCTGTAGATGACGGATTATACAGCCGTGTACGTGAGATATGGAGGTTATTGGGATGAATGTATTTATACGGGTGACCAGGATCAGATAGCACCTCTCCCGAACAATTATGTCACGATCTCAAATTTAAAATTCTACATCGAGTACATGTCTATTGCAGTTGAAAATCAGTACGATATCTTCTGTTTGTCAAGATCGAATAATGGTTGGCTTAACAAATCTCAATTGACCACATAAGATGAAGTTAGAAGACTATATTTGATCCAATCATTACCTACAGTGTATGTGGATTTGAGAGGGGAATCGAGCAGCAGAAATGAATCCACAAGAATTCTGGACCTAAACTTTGCATGTGGTGATGGTGCTGGTGAAGAAGATGGTGGTGATGATGATGATGAAGATTACGTTGTGAGTTCAGATTATTCTTCATCATCTGAATCCGAAGAAGAACGAGGTCCTGCGATGAATAATGTTACATTTGCCGAATTTGCAGCATGGATACATGATGCAGGGGGTATGCGAAGTGTTCTAGAAATGATATATCCGAGTGTGGATAGTGACGTCGAGTACAACCCTAATACGGAAGGGTTTTTAAGAAATTGGATAGTTCCAATGGTCTCCCTCAATGCTATGACCTCCGACGTGTTGACTAAAGAAAATTCAATACTCGAAGAGTTAGGTGATGGGTCGATCTTTGATGATAAGGAAGACTTGAACATTGCGGCTGGATTGTGGAACATGGAGAACCGAGCTGAATACAGAGTTGTTAGATTAGACACGTATCGATTGCATTGGGTTTGTTAGTTGTCTGAAAGATGTCTGTTCGTTCTGGGTGCTCATTGTCATGGAGGTAGTTGGACTGTATCTGAGTTTTGTGCTGAACACACTTGTACTGATAATATCGGACATCTTGGTCAGAAAAAGGTACACTCAAAGGTGATTAGCATATTCTTTGCGAAGAAAATGCGAAATGTGAAAGATATCATTACACCGAAGGTTATTCAAGAGGAGCTGAGGAGGTGTTTCGGTATGGATGTCAAGTACGATGTCGCACTCAGAGGCAGAAATCATGCTCTTGAGATGATTTACGGTAAGTATGATGCATCATTTCAGTTGTTGCTTGGATATCTACATATGTTGTAAGTGATGAATTAAGGTACGATCACTTATCTTGATGTCGGTCCTAACAATAGATTTAGACATTTGTTCGTCGCTCTTAGAGCTTGTAGAGCTGGGTTTGGCTTGTGTATGAGGCCCGTGATAGTTGTTGATGACACTCATCTAAAGGGGAAGAAAAATGACATTTTGTTCGTTGCAGTAACGAAAGATACGAATGTACACATTTACCCATTAGCTTTTGGGATTGGACCGATCGAAAATCACGAGTCTTGGATTTGGTTCCTTACCAGAGTTAAACGAGTTTATGGTTGTACGCCAAACACATTGATCGTATTCGATCAACATGTGTCGATTGAGCATGACGTGGGTATCGTATTTCTTGAAGCAACACACGATTTATGCTACTATCATCTAGCGGCAAGATCAAATGGTTTGGAAAGACCATTGTTGGTTTATTTCAGAGAGTTGCTTACACATACAGGCATAATGAATACCATAAAAGAATGAGTGTCATAGAGACTTCATAGCCTGCTACTTATGAGAATTTGATGAGTGTTGGACTTCCTAAATGGGCTCGATCGATGTGCCATGTGCGAATGTATAGCTTCATAACATCTAATGCAGCTGAAAGCTTCAATAAGACATTGTTGTGGGCTCGACGTCTACTTATTTGTTCTCTTGTGGAGGTAGTGAGACTTGTGTTGGAAAACTGATTCGATGATAGACATCAGAAAGCTGCCCGAGATCATCAAGAATATCCCGAAGAGGTTATACGAAAGATGCGCCTGCAAATTGATAGATATCGTGCATACAGCGTAGCTCGTGTGGATGCTAATACCTTTAAGGTTGAGACTTGTACGCGGTCAGTTATTGTTAACTTGAATGCATGGATTTGTGAGTGTATGGAGTTTCAATTCGATCCCATTCCTTGTTCTCATGTAGTCGCAGCAATTCAGTACGTATAATATTTAAATAATTACATTACGATATTTATTAATTTATTATATTGTCTAATTACATTTGTTTTATGATTTGACAGGAATGCCGGTATGTCCATATCTCAATTCATGACAAGCTTTTACAAATGGACAACTATAGAGGACGCCTACATAGTATACATTGCATGTGTTCATCACAAAAATAATTGGGTCCTACCAACCAATGTTGCAAATATAGAAGTTGCCTAATAAAACCATAAGAATGCCGGGTCGACTTCGACTTAGTAGACGTAGATTAGGAGGGGAAACATCTGGAAGACGTAGGAGAGGAAGTCAACAATGTCCACATTGCGATATGACAGGACATACGGGTCTGAATTGTCCCCAATTAGATGATGATGAGTAGTAAAAGACTTATTTGATGTTATGAAGACTAATTTATTGTGTAATTTGTTATGAAGACTTATTTGATGTTATGAAGACTAATTTGTTGTGTAATTTGTTATGAAGACTTATTTGATGTTATGAAGACTTATTTGATTTATCTGAGAAATATTAACTATATTTGAAAATATAATTATATTGTATATTTGAAGAAACATAGTTAATATAATTATATTGTATATTTGAAGAAATATTCACTATATTCTAATAATAATATAATTATATTGTATATTTGAAGAAATATTCACTATATTCTAATAATAACAATATAATTATATTGTATATTTGAAGAAATATAGTTAATATAATTATATTCTAATAAGAATATAATTATATTGTGTTGGTCCCGAAATAGCAAGGTTTGGTGTATGGGGGGGGGGGGGGGGATACACCAAATACAAACTTTTCAGTTTACTCGACTAATTGCTTAGAGAGTTTAAGCTTTCTATAAGAAGATAGCTCAAATTTGTAAAAACCAGATCGATCACAATCTATCCAGATTGATACTCTCTGGTGAAAAACACTTAGCAGAGATCAAGAGTGATCTTGTTCTCTAACAGAGCGTTGTGTGCAGAATACGATGGACTTAGTCAGTGCTCTTTATTAGAAAACCTTTGCCAAACCTTAGTTAAATATTTAGCAGATTGATTAAGAATGCAGATTGAATGGATGTGTTGATTAGTGAATAAACAATTGAAACTAAATGCAGAAAGTAAATAAACAGTTGTTTTACGTGGTTCGGGAAATCCCCTACGTCCACGGTCCAATCCAAAGTGGATTAGATATCCACTACTAGGATACTCTTTTTCTTTATACTCGCTGAGAACGAGCCAGAAGTTTCAAACACAATCTAGTTGAAACTTATGCACGAATAAGGGTCGTGTCCCTTTACAACTTACAATATACAACTGCAATAAGATATTTTCACGTTAATCCACTAGAAAACTAGTAGCTAGCAAAGCTATCTTTCTTTTCTTTCTGGATAAGACAGACTTGAATCGAGTAATGTGATTTCGATCACAAACGACTTAGAACACGATCTGGTGCGTTGAAATCTTCTCAAATAGAACTTTAACAAGTGAGTTGATTTTTGATCAGATTAACAGTATGCTTGATAGTTGATTATAATATCCGTGCTCTTCCAGTCTTGGTTCCAAGCTTTTATAAGTGTAGAATTTGAAATTCTAACCGTTGGTCTTGATTGACTTGAAGTAAATGTTGATTGCCAATCAAGAATTTTGAATCCAAAAAAATCTCATCTTTCCTTAGAAAGTTTGACCGAATCTTCAAGTATATTGAAAGTAGATCTTTGATAGATGTTTCTTTCCTTCTTCGTGCGTTGATTGATTCTCCTTCGAAACTTGATCTCCAATAGATAATTTTTCCATCTTTGTGAGATCAGCTGATGTGGCAAGTTGACTTGGATTCATTTAAGTACATCTGGACATAGGATGTCAGATGACTAAGAGTTATCTGGTCCAAGCTGGCTAACGATCTGGTCAAAGCAGATTGATGTCGATCTGGTCATATATCAATCTGTTCCAAAAATGCTCCAAAGCATGGTTGTAATCTCAGTGAATAATTTCATGGCAACCAGATCGAGTGGCACTCGGACATATCTTTTGCTGCTTGTAGTCCGCTGTTGATCTGGTTCTCGAAAAAGATAAAGACATAATGACTTCTGTAGGATGTAATCCTTTATATTTTAAGTCATTCTCTAATCTAATCTAAATTTATGTTCTCTAATCAGATTCACTTTATATGATAGTGATCTGGTACAGGTAGAACAGATTATAGTCTAGCAGACAGAATTAAATCTAAGTGTGTTTCGAGAGAACATCATCAAAACTAAATATTGTGAGGTTCCCAATAATTTTCCCCTTTTTGATGATGTCGAAACCACACTGTACAAAATAATTCTAAGTAAAGCATTAAGCATGATCTGGTTTTAATTAGCCAGAAGGGTTTAAGGAGATTGTTATTAAATTATAACAATCATAAGCATTAACTTAGTTCTGGACAATGAGACTTTGTCATCAGAAAACTCATATGTATATATATCAGATAAATCAAAGGGTTTACAAAATAGTTATCAGAACCAAAGTAAAACAAAACATCAGATGGTAAAAGCAAATATAGATCTAAGTGAACCATCTGCTAGCTCCACCTTTCTTCATCTTCTGGCGTTGAGTATCAGAAGTAAGCTGGACACTCTCATATATACCATCTCGAATTCTAGTGTAGTTGGGGTCATGGTTGTTGATCTTGTACCCCTTGACCTTAGCTACCTGGTTTATATAATTGAGAATGTATGTTTTGTCAGGAATAGTGCTTCCAGGGATCATTGGGCAGACCATGTACTCCCTTGCGAGTGCCTTAATCTGGAGTTTAGTGTTCTCGGTTGCCAATCTGATTCTCTGGACTAGCTCTTTGTCCATGAAGTTTTCCATGTACCGCTGGAAGTCCTCATCTGCTGTTGATTCAGAATAAGTGAGCTCTTTCAAGAAGTATCTGTTCATTATGAACCCTTGCTTTAGAGACTCCCATTCTTTCTTATCACCTTCTGGTGCCCAATTATCCTTAGGCATCTTCTTCTGTAATGAGAGGTCCCAAGTAGTGAATGGTTTCTTCTTCTTCTTTCTCGATTGGGTAGTTGGCTGAGATGATTGACGAGATTGTTCTAATGAAGGTGGAGAGAAGGGTGTTTGATAAGATTTTCTCTAGCCTCCTTCTATGCCAATCTCTTCTCCTATTCTGCTTGATCTTTGTAGAACTATGCCCTAAAAATGGGATCACAGGCTTGTTCACTACTAATCCCGAATAGCAGAAGCTTAGCTATCTGGTCGCCCTCATCAACACACTTCTTCCCTTTATCTTGTGCTAGCTATCGCTATTGTTGTTGTTGTTCTGCTTCAATGGTTGGATCAGGCCTTGGTGGAGTGGTGGGTCTCTCCTTGGTTGACTGTCTCAGTGCATTGAGCTCCTTCTGTTGGACCTTGATCTGGTCTTGCACTATATTTTCCTTCATCTTTGATTCCTCCCTTGCCTCCTCCTTTTCCTCCCCTGCCTGATCTTTCCCCCTTTTCGACATCATCAAAAGCGGTCTTCATGAGCATTTTGAGGGAAGCAATTTCTGCCTGCATGTCTTCCATCTTCTGCTCAACATCAGCTTTAAAGTACAACAAGAGGTTGATTGTCTGGTCAGTGGCTTCGAGCTTCTTCTCCAGATTGTTGTTCATAATGGATAGAGTCTTGTCGTATGTATCTTGAATTTCCTCGAATGTGTTAATCATTGTGTTCTGATGGTCGAGCTTTGTTGGGGTAGGATATCATCCAGAACTTTAACTTGATGCTTTTTCATGAGATTTAAGAACTTGTCTTCTTCAAACTGCGCCAATTGGGAATGAATCTCCAGGGTTGTGGCCTCCTTGAGCTCAGCTGTAGTGGCGGCAGTTTGACTCTTGATGGCAACATCAATTCTCTCCTTGTCCTTGGCCAGCATGTCCGTGACCAAAGTTTGGACAGTCTGGACCTTCTTCTCCATTGATTCTAGTTTAAGGTCCGACTTTTCTCTAGCCGTATCAACAGCGGCCCTGTCGTCATCCATTTTCTTGTTAAGCTCTTTGAACTGTTCCCTGAGCTTCCGACGGATGTCCTGATCCATATCATTAACATAATCCTTCTGATGCTGGTTGAAATCTGCAAAGATTTGTGTAGCTTTTTCTTGCATCAGGTTGCATGTAGTGGTCAGATGATCTTGGACCCACCCTCAAAGAAATCAAGTCATCAACCTGTAGGTTGTTGAATGACTTGTGCTCACGTTCCAGTATATCTTCCAGATCGACAAATGAAATGTGCTTCTTCAATTTTTCTGCAGCGCCTTGTGTGTATATCTCGTTTGTTGGTTCACCAACAATGACCTGGACTGCTGGTTCTTCATCGATTGGGTCCAGGTCAATGATAGTGGTCTTCTTCTGCCTTTTCTTTGGCTTCTCAGCCTCCTGTGAGGATTGTGATGTTGCTGCTTCTTGGTCTGGTTTGGCTTGTTGGGGTGGTTCTGCTTGAGTAGAGGAGCTGGGTTGCTCTGTCATGGCAACGAGGAGCTGGGTTGCTCAACCTCATCATCTGATCCCTCAATGCTTGTATAAAAATCCATTGTATCAATATAGAAAGACTTCATATCAACTTTAAGCAACCTGGCCTCGTGCTTCATGATGGCCAGTATAAGTTGGTGGTATTCTACTCTGACTTCACCAACTGTGCTTGCTTGGAGTAGACTCAATAGAGTGGCTTCGTCTTTCTTCAACTCCTCCATCGATCTGGTTTGGAGTAGAGCGTCAAAAATATAATACTCGATGTCCTTGACCAGCAAGTAGAACTTCACTCTCTGTGCGGCTCCATAACTCTCAAGAAGCAGATGGATTCCTGGAAAGTCCTTGAGGACATAATGATCTGCCTCATTCTCCAGTAGGTGAATGACTTCTGCTGCATGCTTCTTTTTCTCCTCCTCCTCATCAATATCCTCATCTTCTTCATCCTCCTCACTGATCCTTTGCATATGATCTGGTGAGGGTGTAGCAGTTCTAGCTGGTGAGAAATCATTGTCCTGGTTTGGATCAAAACTCGATTATGGTTCAACAAACTGAGGCTCCTCAGTAGCAAGTTGTGCTTCCTCTGCTTGCTGAGGAATGGAACTTTTAGGTTGTTGAGCTTCATGTTCTGGTTGGTGGGGTGGCAGTCTCTGGTTGGGTCCTCAACATGTGGTTGAGATTCATGTACTTTCCTCAATCTCCTCATTTTCTGTTTAGGTTGTTGAGTGGTAGTGGAGGTGTATGTGTCTATAGAACTTGCCATCTTGGCACGTGGCTTTCTTTGTGTTGTCTCCTTCTGGACTTTCTCTTTTGGAGCTTTCTCCTTCTTCTCACCAACTTTGGTTGGTGGTACCCAGATGAGATTGGAGATTCCCATTTCTATCAGTGCAGCATGATGCACTTCGTCAGTGACATTGTTAAAAAGAGCTGGAGAATTCTAGAGCTTGAAGGAGTGCTTTTAGAGCTTTGAATATTTGAATATATTTGAGCAGAGTTTGAGCTTTGAAATCGTGAATTCTCGTACTCGTTCCTGGAAGTGAAGGTGTTATTTATAGCCTCTTTGAAGAAACTATCCGTTGGAGATGCTGGTACTCTTTTTCAACGCATCAATGGCTGCATTAAATGCATGGCAGTGATGTTGAGACACGCGC
>JAPKLX010000068.1:817370-854927 GCA_026898415.1 Leonotis leonurus | reverse complement strand
GTTAATTTGTGAACAGATCGAGAACTCGATCTGTTCAAAATAACTCGCTATCATTACAATGAGTTTTAAGCCTTGTGTACATAATTGATGTGTCCAGGACAGCTTGGGAAGAATAATACTGATAGTAAAATTATACCATCTGCTTCTTTAATACTCTAGTTGTTCCTTAACAGATAACATCAATTACTTGGTTTTAAGAACTCTAAGTGTTGTTTCGAAAAATATTATCAAAACTAATATAACATTGTAGGGTTCCCAACAGATCTCTCATAAAAACTTCTATATAAGCATGCTTTAGCAGTTTAAGAACAATAACCGATGAAAAACCTTTGCAATATTTAACGATGGCAAAAATTTCTTCTAGCTTTTGAAATCCATGAATTTCAAGAACAACATATGGTTCGGGTGAGAGGAATTTCTGAACTTCAGCGACGTGTTGTAAAAACAGAGATGTTTGAGGAGCCATTGTTCAAGAAAGTTTGATGTTTGAAAAACTTACGAAAGAAGTTTGAGAAAACAGGAAATGCTTAAGTGCTTATAGAGGAGTAGTGCGCAGTGAGTTGAAAGTGTAAGGTGAAAAGTCAAATGCACGTAAAACACATATATATAGGAAATAATTCAACGGCTAAGATGAAAGCGAGAAGAAGTTTAAGGTTTGGATGAAAATTTCCCTTTTTAGATTTTCCCGCTTTAGCTATTGGTTTTCCGCCTCTCCTTGCGTCAGATACACGCGCTAGATCATAGGGTTATAGCATGGAGCGTGTAAATCTCTCTAACCACTGCAACTTTCCTTTTCCTCGTATGGAAAGGATATTCCTCGATCACAGTTCCCCAAAATGTACTAATCATCACGATTATGGAAGATTTAGCAAATCTATGTCAGAAAATAACGATACAAATTTATGAATTCCCCCTTGACTAAGTAATCTTTATTGGAAAATTAATTTCCACATGGCATGGTCTATCTTCATAAAATTCTGACACGTGTATATTGTCAGCAATCTGGTCTTGCTTATAACATCGTCTTCTGGTTCTCACTTCCATCTGGTATTAACTTCATACATCATATGGTATTGAAGTTATGATTTGATACTAGTAGTCTCCATATTTTGGTGAATGTCAATCAGGTTGACAGTCTGGCTCTCATGATCTGATGAATTACCACAGCTAGTGATCTATGTGTCAATCTGCTACATGATCTGGTGTTTATCGATCTAATGTCGGTCTGTTTCTTACATCTAGGTTTAGTAATCATAGCTTTCCACATAGCATCTTGAATCTTTCTTCTGGAAGTACTTTTGTCAATATATCAGCACGTTGGACATCTGTGTGTATCTTCTCAATCTGGACATGCTTTCTCTCTACATGATCTCCTATAAAATGGTGTCTAACATCAACATGTTTGCATCTTGTGTGCAAAACTGGATTTTGTGTTATAGTAATAGCACTTGAGCTGTCACAGAATATAGATATCTCCTTCACATCGATCTCGTAATCCTTAAGTTGCTGCTTTAACCAAAGTATCTGTGCACAATAGCTTCCAGCTGCCATATATTATGCTTCTGTTGTTGATGTAGCAACTGATGTTTGTTTCTTTGAGAACCAAGAAATCAACTTGTTTCCTAGAATTTGGCATGTTCCAGATGTTGACTTTCTGTCCAACTTGCATCCAGCATAATCTGAATCTGAATAGCATGTTAACTCAAAGTTGTCCTCACATGGGTATCATAATCCAATATGTGTTGTTCCTTTAAGATATCTGAGTATCTTCTTGGCTGCTTCCATATGAGACTCCTTGGGGTTAGCCTGGTATCTAGCACATACTCCAACTACAAAAGTAATGTCAGGTCGACTAGCAGTTAAGTATAGTAAAGAACCAATGATACCCCTATATTAAGTTATATTTGCTGATTTTCCTTTTAGATCTGGTTCTATATTCCCACTGGTTTGCATTGGAATCTTGACAGGTTTACTATTTTTGACTCTAAATTTGGTGATCAGATCATTGATGTACTTTGCATGATTAACAAATATACCATCTGGTAGATGCTTCATTTGCAAGCCTAGAAAGAAATTCATCTCGCCCATCATGGACATTTGATACTTATTTTTCACAAGTTCAGCAAATTTATCACATAAATAACCAGATTGAGATCCAAATATGATATCATCAACGTATATCTGGACTAAAAGGATATGTTCTTTGACTTTGATTATGAATAATGTCTTGTCAACAGAACCTCTTCTGAATCCTGACTCCAACAAGAACGTTGATAATGTCTCATACCGCGCTCTGGGTGCTTGCTTCAATCCATAAACTGCTTTGGCTAATCTATACGCCTTCTGGTCTGGATTGCCATCTTCAAAACCAGGTGGTTGTTCTACATATACTTCTTCTTCAATAATACCATTTAGAAATGTACTCTTGACATCCATCTGGTATACCTTGAATCTTTTGTAAGCTGCGTATGCTATAAACAGTCTGATGGCTTCCAATATGGCAACTGGTGCGAATGTTTCATCAAAATCAATGTCTTCTTGTTGATTGTATCCCTTTGCAACTAATCTGGCTTTGTTTCTGACAACTTCACCATTCTTATCTCGTTTGTTCTTCAATACCCATTTAACACCTATAACGCCCTGGTGTCTTGGTGTGTTTACAAGATACCATACTTGGCTTCTTTCAAACTCATTGAGTTCTTCTGGTATGGCGATAACTCAATCTGCATCTTGTAGTTCTTCATATGTATTTGATGGTTTAACACGAGATAGATAGCAACTTAGAAGTGCACTCTCTCCATGCATCCTTCTGGTCTTCACACGATCTGATGGGTTCCCAACAATCTGATCTGGAGGATGGTGTTCTTGTATCCATCTTCTTCTACTGGATATCTCTTCTTCTGATATCTCAGGTTCAGGTTCTTCTGTTGGTTCCTCAAATTTAGGGTATGTTGTTGAAGTTTCTTGGAAAAGGTTTTCTACTTCTGGTTCTTCGATCTCAATCTGTTGATTGTTGTTCCAACTATTAATGTCTCTTGGTTCATCAAGTTGACTTTGAGAAGGTTCATAATTGTCTGCTTCTACTGGTTCGCTATCATCTGGGGTTGATCTGGTTTGGTCCAGATTGATGTGAGTTGTTCCCCCTTGTTGTGTACTGGTCTCGGCTATAGGTTGAACATCAATCTCATCCCCTTCTGTTGAATTCCAGATTAAGATATCTTCAAGTAGTATCCCTTCTGATCTCCTACTATTGATCTGTTTGTGAACCTGTTCATTACCTTTTTCACTGTATTCAAGAATAGTTTCATCAAATACCAATATGAGGTGTTGCATCCACCATATGAGTTTTCTTATTGTAAACCCTATAAGCTTTGCTAACATCAGAATATCCGAGGAATATTTCAGGATCAGCTTTGCTATCAAAGATTTTCAATTGAGATTTCTCATTATTACGAATGTAACACATACAACCAAAAGTACGAAAATATTGTATCTTGGGCTTTCTGTTGTTCCAGATCTCGTACGGTGTTTTCTCATGTCTGAGAGTTATCATCGATCTGTTCTGAGTATAACAGGCTATGTAGATGGCTTATGCCCAAAACTTCTTAGGTAATCTGGTTGCATTCAGCATTGTACGAGCTGCTTCCTTTAACGATCTATTTCGTCTCTCAACTATTCCATTCTGTTGAGGTGTTCTTGCAGCAGATGTTTGGTGAGTTATACCCATCTGGTTACAATATTCCTCAATCTTCTGGTTTAGAAACTCTGTTCCTCGATCTGTTCTGATTGTCACAATAGAGATTTCCTTTTGCTTGGTGATCTTGTTGAGAAAGTTTGGCAGTTTCTCCAATGTTTCTTTCTTCTTAAATAGAAAGATGACCCAAGTGAATCTTGAATAGTCATCAATGACAACCAGAGTATACTTTCTTCCATTTATACTTAATAGTTTAACTGTGCCAAATAAGTCTAAGTGTAGTAACTCTAAGACTCTGAAAGATGAGTGAACTACTTTGCTGGTAAAGGATGACTTAGTCTGTTTTCCAGCTTGGCACACTTCACAAATATAATCTTTGTCATATACTTGTAAAGGTAATCCTTCGACTAGCTTATCTCTTGCAATCTTGTTGATTGACTTAAAATTGAGATGGCTAAGTCGCTTGTGTCATAGCCAGCTTGTCTCTAAGATTGTCTTGGTAACTAGACACGTCTCAGTCTGGTTTGTCCATTGCACAATATACAATTTGTCCTGCAATTTCCCGGTAAGAAGAATTTTATCTCCTTCCTTATTTTTCACAAAACAGTTGTTAGTATAAAAAAAATAATCTGATTTCCATTTTCACATAATTGGCTAACTGAAAACATATCATGACTAAGACGCTCAACATATGATACATTTGTGATGGTGTTCTTGCCAATTTTGATATTACCATATCCTCTAGTATAACCTTTTGAGTTACAACCAAAGGTTACCTGTGGTCCTTCTCTTTCCACAAAATCTGATAGAGAGTTCTTGTCACATGTTATATGCTTCGAACATCCACTATCAATGATCCAGATAGTTCCTTTTGTTACTTGTCCTCTTCTTGCAGTTCTTCGATCCTGCAATTACATAGGCTTAGATACCCTTTCAACGAGTGGGTGCTTGGTTAGTGGCAAATGTTCCTTTAGGAATCCAGATTAACTTAGTGTTAGGAACACATATGTAACAGATAATCTTTCTTCCTGCATCAACTATTCTTGATATGGCTTTGTAGACAGATGGATGGTTTCTCTCAACATTATTTCAATTGATCTTCTTCTTCTTGGTTGATGATGTTTTAGTAGATCCCTTCTGCTTTTGATCTTTATCTATCTTGACATAGCGAGCAGGTTGACCTTTCTTCTAATAATACCTCTTGTCTCCTGCTTCCTTCATCATCATCTTCTGGGGTTGATTCTTCTTATTCTTTAGATCTTTGACTTGATCTAGTATATTTTTCCTTTCAGCCACGAACTTGGTTTCACTGTTTTTTCCAGTATATCCAAGTCCAGTTGTTCCTCTTCTTTGCATATCAATGATCATACCAGCTCGTTCTTAACTTTTGTTAATCTTGCTCATGTTCTCCATGGTCTTCTTCAATTTTTCTTCAACTACATCCTTTCTATTGACCATGTCCTTCAACTTTGAATTGAGTGAGTAGATCTCAACGTCCTTGGTTTTGATCTGTTCTCCCAGACCGTTGATTTGAGTAGAGAACTTGGTGTTTGCTTCACTCAAGAACTTTACTATTTTATTCAACTTGTCATTCTCTTTTATGACTTCAGAAAATAACTTCTTTATACTTGTGTAGCTCTTAAACATCTCATTGATTTCTTCTCATGAGACTTCCGGTTCATCTTCATTTCCTGAATCATAAACAGGTTTATTTGAAGACAAAGAAACATGAGAGTTTACCTCGATCTGGTCGAGTCCATTATCTAATCCCATGTAGCATTCATCTCAATCTTCTTATGTGTCTTGCGCATAGAATGTCTCATCATATTCTGAAGAACTAACAGATAGATGGCTCGAGCTGCTAGAGTCTTCTTCAGCTAGCATTGCTTTGCGTTGGGCTTTAAGCTTGCAATCTCTCTTAGCTCTTAGTTCTTCTCTCTGACTTTTTGTTAAGTCAGGACAGTCTCTTTTGAAGTGACTTGATCTGCCACATCCAAAGCAAGTATAGTCAATAGAATTAGATACTTTAACGTTACTCTTTGATTTGCTTTTGCTATCAGGTTGATCTGGTTCTCTATTTTTCTGATATCTACTCTTGTTGTCTTTGTAGAATCTTTGGTATTTCCTCGATCTGACTTCCATTTTATCCATTCTCTTGGCAATCATGGCAAACTCCTTGAGCAGCTTGTCATAGCCTCCTTCTTCTATTGTAGTATGTGCTACTGGTTCATCAGCTACGCACTTAGCTTTAAAGGTTATTTCTTTCTCTTTCTTTGAACTGCTCTTGTTCTTCTTGTTTGAAGAATGATCTGGTCCATGTATTCTTCTAATGTCACATTCATGTACAACCAGATGGTCAAAAATTGCTTCAACAAACAGATCGTTGAAATCAGCACGTAATGGTTGCATTGCAGAGTATATCTCCCAGCTTGGTGGCAATGCTCTGAGAATTTTGAGATTCTTCTCTCTTTGTGTGTAATGGTTCTTATTGAGTATGTTCTTCATCTGCTCAATGGTTTCTCCAGGTTTCATCTTGAACTCATCGAACTTGTTGCATGCCAGGGACAACTTGTTCTCGATCATAGCCTCATAACCTAAGTTGAGTTCTCGCAGTGCCTCCCACATCCCTTTGGTTGTATCCAGATCTTGGATCTTGGCCAGATGGACTCCTTTAAAGTGCTGGAGATGATCCATTTTGCAAAGTCATCAAGATTTACTTCACGCCGTTCTACTGATGTATACGTTCTGGGATCTTTGAGCACGATCTCTTTGACTGCACCAGTTTCTGTAATGCGAGTATTCTCTTCTTGTATGACTAAAGGTCCTTCCTCTATCACTTTTCCACATCAGACAGCGATGAGCTTTTAGACACATCATGATTCTGAAACTCCATTCTCTGTATCCTTGGATGGAGAATTCTTCACAAGCTCTAATAACAGAAGATTCCATAATGACAGATAGAATGCACATGGATAAAAAAGGTTTTCCTAGATCTATTCAAGTTGACCACGCAAGTTTCAACCTTGTGAAACAGAAACAATGGTCCTATGAACCACTGCTCCGATACCACTTGTTGGTCCCGAAAGAGCAAGGTTTGGTGTATGGGGGGGAGGAATACACCAAATACAAACTTTTTAGTTTACTCGACTAATTGCTTAGAGAGTTTAAGCTTTTTGTAAGAAGATTGCTCAAATTTGACAAACCAGATCGATCACAATCTGTCCAGATTGATACTCTCTAGTGAAAAACACTTAGCAGAGATCAAGAGTTATCTTGTTCTCTAACAGAGCGTTGTGTGCGGAATATGGTGGACTTAGTCAGTGCTCTTTATTAGAAAACATTTGCCAAAATTTAGTCAAATGTTTAGCAGATTGATTAAGAATGTAGATTGAATGGATATGTTGATTAGTGAATAAACAACTGAAAGTAAATGCAGAAAATAAATAACATAGTTGTTTTACGTGGTTCGGGAAACCCCCTACGTCCACGGTCCAATCCAAAGTGGATTAGATATCCACTACTAGGATACTTTTCTTCTTTATACTCGCTGAGAACGAGCCACAAGTTTCAAACACAATCTGGTTGAAACTTATGCACGAATAAGGGTCGTGTCCTTTTACAACTTACAATATACAACTGCAATAAGATATCTTCACGTTAATCCAATAGAAAACTACTAGCTAGCAAAGCTATCTTCCTTCTCTTTCCCAATAAGACAGACGTGAATCGAGTGATGTGATTTCGATCACGAACGGCTTAGAACACGATATGGTGCGTTGAAATCTTCTCAAATAGAACTTTGACAAGTGAGTTGATTTTTGAGCAGAGTAATAGTATGCTTGATAGTTAATTATAATATATGTGCTCTTCCAGTCTTGGTTCCAAGCTTCTATAGATGTAGAATTTTAAATTCTAACTGTTGGTCTTGATTGGCTTGAAGTAAATGTTGATTGCCAATCAAGAATTTTGAATCCCAGAAAATCTCATCTTGCCTTAGAAAGTTTGACCGAATCTTCAAGTATATGGAAAGCAGATCTTTGATAGATGTTTTGTTTCCTTCTTCGTGCGTTGATTGATTCTCCTTCCAAACTTGATCTCCAATAGATAATATTTTCATCTTCGTGATATCGGCTGATGTGGCAAGTTGACTTGGATTCATTTAAGTACATCTGGACATAGGATGTCAGATGACTAAGAATGATCTGGTCCAGGCTGGCTAACGATCTGGTCAAAGCAGATTGATGTCGATCTGGTCATATATCAATCTGTTCCAAAAATGCTCCAAAGCATGGTTGTAATCTCAGTGAATAATTTCATGGCAACCAGATCAAGTGGCACTCGGACAAATCTTTTGCTGCTTGTAGTCTGATGTTGATCTGGTCCTCGAACAAGATAAAGACAAAATGATTTCTATAGGATGTAATCCTTTACATTTGAAGTCATTCTCTAATCTGATCTAAAGTCATGTTCTCTAATCAGATTCACTTTATATGATAGTGATCTGGTACAGGTAGAACAGATTACAGTCTAGCAGACAGAATTAAATCTAAGTGTGTTTCGAGAGAACATCATCAAAACTAAATATTGTGAGGTTCCCAACATATTGTATATTTGAAGAAATATTCATTATATTCTAATATTTAATAAACAATTACTCATATAATAAATATTGTATAATATTTAATAAACAATCCCAAATTAATACAAAAGCAAAGTTACTATCAATCACACAAATGAAAAATACTACAATCCACAAAAGCACGATAATCCCTAATATTTGACGACCCCCACTCAATTGTTGGCCATCCACTGATAATTCGTTCCACTGTCATGCAGACGAATGGCCCACAACTATGACTGTCACTCTATCTGAATTGATGACTGTCATGTGCACATCATATAGTGAACAACGCTCTGTTTTCTTCGAATCTGAATATGTTGTGGTGATAGTACACTTGAAGTGTCGTCACATACAAATCTACAGTCTATATCAAAAAAATTATTATTATTATTATTATTATTATAAAACAAAATAAATTATATAAATCATGTAATTAATAGAAATAATTAAATAAAATTACCTCTGAATAGAAATCTTCTTTGAACTTGATCATAGACTTCAAATCTCCAACACTCACAAGAGTCCAATTTCCTTTGAGTACAACTGTCGCATCATCAGGTTTCTTCATGAAGTCTACGAATTTATCGTACACACCTAAAGGAAATGGATGGGATAGAGGAGGATGATATTCCATTAATGGACTACTGTATGCGATCGCCTCTCCGGATACGTATGACCTGTCACGAGTGGTAAACTAATATTAAAATAAATAGTTAATTAATAAAATAATATTAAAAACATAAAAAAAATTAAATCACATAATTGTAAAAATACTTGTCTTTGTCCTATATTAGATGTGGAATGACGGTAGGTCACAAATGGAGCATCGATCCCCGAGAGGTGTGGCACGTCCGACTAGAGGTGGCAAAAGTAGTGGGGCTGGGCCCGCCCGGCCCGGGCCATCGGGCTTTTCATAATTTTGAGGCCCGCCCGAATATTTTCGGGCTTCATAATGTGAGGCTCAACTCAACCCTAGGTGGGTGGGCTTTTTCCTAGGCGGGCGTACAGTTCAATTCAATTAAAATAAAAAGATTTTTTTAATTTTTTTTAACATTTACAACGTAAAATTAAACTATGCAATTAACATCTTTAAATATTAATAAAATTATGAATAAATAATTAAGAAACATAAAATATAAACATTATAAGATCATAATTTAAATTATATAACAATCGTAAAATAAACAATTAAAACTTTAAAAGTCTTTTATTCATTACCTATCAAAGTCATACAAAATATAAATATTAAATAATTAAATTAAATAAAATTTGCAAAAAATAGTATTTTATCCTATATTATCGTGCGGGCTTTTTAGCCCAAAGCCCATAGGGATTGAGACAATTTTCGGGCGAGCTTTTTAGGCCCGATTTTTTTCGGGCTCCTTTTTCCAAGGCCAAACCCGCCCAAACCCCGGGCTTTTGGGTGGGCCTATGGATTCGGGCCTTTTTTGCCAGCTCTATGTCCGACGTTGAATGTCGATCGGCTCTCATGTATGTATTCGACGTGCCGGGCAATCCCAAGTCCAATCCCAAATCTGTAATGGGCTCAGGCCCCAATGTCATGGGCTCAGAGACCTCCGGTAGCGGGGCCATAGACTCGGGAAATGTAGTAGATGGCCGAGCAGAATCATCATCCTCGTCAGCGGCACGTGACGGACGACCCGAGTCCGTAATGGGCAGACTACGTCTCCGAGTATCTATCATCGGAGAACTGCATCGTGATCCACCACATCTCATCATATCGAACATCTCCTTCATCCACGTCTTTAATCTGCTCTCAGTAGCTCTAACCTCTGCCCACATGTCAGCTCTAATATGTGCCTCTGATGCACTAACCTCAGCCCGCATATCAGCTATCATGCCTCAGATGCACTAACCTCAACCCGAACGATATCTCGTATGTAATCCCTATCTGCTCTCGACGGCGGAGGAGGCCCTCCGCTGCTACTGGAAGACGAATTAGGCCTCTGCACTATGGCACACTTCCCCTTGTCGACACGACGTCGAGGAGGGCGAGATGTGTGGTCGATGTTCTCAGCAGGCTGCTCATCCACTACAGGCCTTGCACTCCGAGTAGATCGAGGACAGAAGACTTTCTCAACTACAACAGGTGCTCGTGTCTGTCTAACACGACGCTGATCACCTAAAGTGTATTGGGTCCTCGATGTAATGCTCATCAGAGGAGCATACGATACCGCCAGCGGATGCGAACAGTCGACTGATGTCACGTAAGGTAAGGATAGCTCGGTCTCCTCCATAAAGATGTTTGTAATATCATAGCACTGCAAAATATAAAAATATAACCAATTAATTAAAATATTAATTAAGTAAATTAAATTAATATATTGAATTAAAATAAAATTTTAACTTACATCCAAATCCGTGTAGAATCTGAATGTCTGCAGATTCCGGAATATCTGGTGTCTTTTGAAAATTCTAGATAAGACATCTCGGATAAAATCCCTCACCAAGATACCTCCCAGCAATATTCCCCACCCCGGGAAGCAACTCAAATCCCCAAATCATCAACGACCAAGCAAGTCCATAGAAGTGATATCTCGGATTATCCAGAATTTTTCTCAAATAATTTTGGAGAATTTTGAACGAGTATGCTCCCCACAGGTACTCGTAGAAGGAGTCCATGTTTGATGCCATCATCCACAACCACAGAAATACCATCTTATGAGCGTCATGCCCGAAGACAAAAATTAACGCCATCAGCACGTGGGCCAAGCCTAGATATATGTCGTCCTCATGGGGAGGAATGCGCTTCCGAAAGCGCTTGAGCAAATCCGCTCCGGACAAATGGTCACCGCCGCATGCCATCTCAAAAAGTCGAAGGCCTCTCGGATCGTGAGGATACGTGTTGTCGAAGTTAGAGCCCCCAAATCGTAGCCCCGTAATCAACGCGTGATCCCGTACTGTGTACTCGATATCATTCCCATTGAGGTGGAACCAAATACCGGTACCGGACCAAATACACCGAGCAACTATACCGTGGAGCGCCGACAAATACACGATGCCCGATGTCCACCCTATAAAATGTCTGAAAGGCCCATTCTTGAATCTGTCAAGCAACTCGTAACCCCCAACCTCAAGAAGTGTGATCCAGATTTCCTCTAGTACACTAATCATATCTTATGTATTCGGTACTGATATCCGGTCAATAGAATTCGGCCTACGATACCACGGACGCTCCGATACCTTCATAATTAAAACAACTAATTAGAAATAGTACTTAATAGACCAATATAATACAAAATTAGAGGTAAAAACATCAATACCGTGCGCAACATATAAAATTAGAATGTTATCTATAAGGGTCTAGAATGCAATATATACATGTATGAAATCAGAAAAATATGTAGATTCTTAATACATAAATATCGCTCGTATACACATAAAAAACATAACTACCGCGCGTAATCCATACGCGCGTATCGATACAAGAAGCAACACTAGGCAATACTAAGACATATCATGCAAATAGTTCGAAATAAAGTAATATATAGTGAATTAAGGCAGATTATAAATACATGATATATGTTTTATACATTTTCAGTCTCGTTTCTATTGTGTTTTTGGACCTATAATGTTGATTATTGTCGTTCGAGTTGATGCTTTGGTCCTCTATATGTTACATTGTAGGCAAGGATCAACAAAAAGGATTAACAAGGCTTGACAAGAGAAACGAGGCGAAAAGACGAAGAAAAGTTGCAAAAATTGCACACTTGGCCGAGAGTAGGCCTAGCGGGCGCTACACCCTAGCGCTCGCTAGGACAAAGGAACTTGGATCGGGCAGAACAAGGGGCTAACGACCACTACCCCCTAGCGCTCGCTGGCCCTTTGGAAGATTAACTTGGGTAGAACGTTGGGGTAGCGAGCGCTACCCCCTAGCGCCCGCTACCCCTCTTCATCGCTTTTCAGGACAGAACATGGGGGTAGCGAACGCTATCCCGCGGTCACTACCTTGGCGGATTTCCCTTTTCCTATTTAAACTCTTCACGCGCAATTATTGGAGCTTTCTTCTTCGCTTTAAATTTTTTCTAGGGTTTAGACCATGAGAGAAAACACCATAATTTTAGATTTCTCATTCCGTACTTTGTTATTTTCATATTCGTTTTGTGGATTCGTTCGTGATTCAAACCCGCAGACTTTTTAATGCATTGATTTTCCATTCAATTAGTAAGTTCTCATTGTTTTCTTTATTGCTTTATGTTCTTTTCTTCTTGCTCTTTTCTTGATTTATTTCCAATTCGTAATTCAAAATCTATTGATCATGTTAATTAATCAAGCCATGACATGTTTAGATTTCTTTCCTTTAATTTCAAGTTCTTAGATTTAGAATTTAATTGCTTTATTAATTCTCGCCTAGATAATTCGCTCTTTCATTCCTTTAATTTTATTCGCCTAGATAAATTAATTAGAGTAGTTAAAAATCAAAACTCATTCTTTTACTGTTTTCTGTTTGGTAACGTAGATAAAACTCTGTTTAGCCTTCCTTGAGAATACGACTAGGGTCAGCTTATTGATTTCTAACGAACTTGTTCTCTTGCGAGTAACTTAATAAAATAAGTTTGAAACAAATTTTGGCGCTGTTGCCGGGGAAGGCTTTAGGCATTTATTTGCATTTTATTTTTCTACTATTTTTCTTTTCGTATTCCTTTGCTCCCGCAAGGTGCAGTTGATCTTCTTTTGGTTTGTGTATGTTAGATCACCGAAGCTTGAGACAAGAGTTGGTGCCTTACGTTGACAACATCAATAGAAGAGAAGTCGTGCTTGAGGAGCGGTATAGGGACGTCGTCAATCTCGCCTCATTATTCGAAGAAAAACTAGTAATAATGGCCAAGGAAGACGAAGCACCTAGGAAGCTCGGAGACTTTGCCAGGCCAACCTATGGCATCACCGCATCCGCTATCGTACTCCCTGCTGCGGGGAGGAACTATGAGCTGAAGCATGACTACATCAATTTGCTTCCAGCATTCTATGGGCTGCGAAACGAAGATACACTCCTATTCATCAAGGAGTTCTGCAGAGCTGTCCATTCTATCCCACTTCAAGGCCTAACCGAGGACAAGCTGCTAAGGAAGTGCTTCCCCTATTCACTCAAGGATAGGGCGAAGTCGTGGTATCTCTCACTTCCAGCGAGATCTTTACCCAATTGCAAGGTTGTAAGTACTACGTTCCTGCTCAAGTATTATCCAAACCATAAGACGCAGCAGATTCGGCTACAGATTATGTAGTTCACTCAAGAGCCTGAAGAGCATTTTCACGAGGCACTTGACAGATTCATAGAGCTCCAGCAACAATGTCCACACCATCAGATTGTGCCAGAACTCTTGTGGCAGATCGAAGCGAGTGGAGGTCAGAGAGATATAAGTTAGCCCAAACTTGAAGAAGCAGATGGTTGATATGATGTGGGAACTGCAAGAGTTGAAGATGAGCAAGGCCTCTGCAGTGACCAAACATGAGCCGGCATCTGAGTCGTGCCCAATTTGTGGTGATCTCACTCACAATGAGAATCACTGCACCCGAATGGCGGAGATGACTTATGAAGGAGAGGCGGAAATCTATGATGCTCAAGGATTTCCACCACGACCGCCATTCGATCAACATCCAGTCCAGCAGACTTCGGGATGGAAAGCGCAGAATAGCTCTACATGGAAGCGGCTAAATCAAGGGCAAGGATCGAACTTTCCTGCCCAACGAGCACCTCCACAGCAGTACTACCCACCTCAGCATGGGTATTATTCACCGCAGCAGCCATATTACCCACCTCAACAAGGGTATTATCCACCTCCACCGCATTATCAGCAGCTGCCCCAGCCGCCGCTGCCTCAATTTCAGCAGCCGGCGCCGCAATTCCAGCCACAGTTCCCACTTGCTCCACGAGCTGCTCAGCCTAAATCATCTCTAGAGGACAGCCTGGCAGCTTTCATGCAAGAGAGCAAACTGGCTCGCGGGGCTCAAGAGGCTACTATCAAACACCACGAGAGCCAAGTCGGGCAGATCTCTGGAGCAGTCAATCAGATACAGCAGCAGCAGCAGACCGGGAGGATACCGGGATAGGGATATACATCACACCAGGTGCAAGCTATTACTATTGTACGCAGTGGCAAGCTGCGTGTGAATTTGCCCCTATTGAAGGTCATTCGAAATGTTCCATCCTATCTCAAGTTCTTCAAGGAGCTTGCCTCCAAGAAGAGAAGATTTGTTGATGGTGTCCGAGGTAGCTAGTTCCATTATGCAGCAGCCTCTTCCACAAAAGCTGCGAGATCCAGGTAGTTTCGTCATCCCCATCGCTCTAGGGAATGGTAAGACTGTTACAGACATGCTTGATTTAGGTGCTGGTATTAATCTTATGCCTTACTCGATTTTTAAGGAATTAGAGTTAGGTGAATTGAAACCTACACGTATAAGTTTACAGTTAGCTGATCGTTCTGTTAGATATCCTAGAGGTATTATTGAGAATATTCTTGTTAGTGTTGGTGGATTAATTGATCCTATGGATTTCGTTGTCCTTGAGATAGGTGATGTGCATGAGAATGGGCGTGATCACACATTATTTCTAGGTAGACCTTTTATGGCGACTACTAACACTTTGATTGATGTTAAGAATGGTAATATTAAGATGTCAGTGTTAGGAGAGACAATTTCATTTTATGTGCTTAAGCACAAGGCTATGACCTCTGTTAGTTCTATTGAGGATTGTTCGTTCATTGATTCTATTGATACTTTTTCTGAGGTCTCTGTTGTGCAGGATTCCAGTTTGAAAGAGAGCTTTAGATCAGAAGTCAAGGTCGAAGCAGTCACTAGCCCTCGGTTGATCCCAGCCCTCCAGCACACAAGAGTAGCGACCGCTACCCCCCTTAGCAGCCGCTACCCCTTGCGAAACCATACTTATTATTCTTTTATCCTACGCCTCTCTTTCTCCCTTCCTCCACATAGATCTTGTCCCAAAAATCATCTTCCCCTTTTCTTCCATCTCACCCGACGCACACCTCTCCCAAACCCTCCATCAAAATTTCTCAATCATTCCACTTTTCATTCCTTAATTTTATCATCCACCATCTTTCTCACCCAATTCCACAACCACTCATTTCCACCCACCGGAGACTTCTTCCACCACCGCTGGACGCCACCTGCTCGCTGCCGCCACCGCTACTTTCTGGCAAAATTTCCAGCGCACTCCATTCGGCGTTATTCACCATCCACGGCTCGTACTTTCTACCGTGATTTGGGAGGGAACAGAACCTCGATGACAGCGAGTCAGCGGAGGATAGAGCAACGGGTTGTCAAGAACAACCGCCGGATTACCGAGCTAAATGCTCAGTGGTTGAGCTGGGCACTTTATGATACTCCATCACCGCCGCCGCCGGATCAGCAGTGACTTCTCACTGCTATTTAGTATGCTTTCTTTCTTTTTATTTTTCGTGTGTGTCCAGGTTGTTTTCATTTAGTTATTTCCTTTTGTTGTTGTTTTGGTTTCTTTTGGTGTCTCTCTTGTAGGTATGGCTCTCTACAATTACTTAAGCTTCATCACCGGGCTCTCTATAATTAATCACGCTTCATCACCGCTGCATCATTTCGAATCGGGTAGTTTCATTTCCCACTCTCTCTTTTTCTTATTATAGCAATGAGGACATTGCTTATCTCTTCGTTGAGAGGGGGTGTGCATAAATTTTTAGTATGCGGGATATTTTTAGATGTGAGTAGTTGTATATGCATGCTTGTCCAAATTGCATTTTGGAACTTGATATGATTAGTGATCGATTTTGATGAGAACTTGTTGATTATACTTGATGACATGAATTGCCATTGTGAGTCTCAATGATTGGGTGATGAGCCTACATTTTGATCATAACTGCCGTGGGTTACTCTTTGTGTGATGGATTGATGTGATAACTCGTAGCTTTGTCAATTTGGCTAAGACTGTTTATTGGCTAGACGTGTTTGTTAATTGTGTTGTTTGTGAGATTGAGTTGGGAGGCTTCTGCTCCTCTGGAAACCATGAGCATGAGAAACCACACGAGAACACATTAGATGACCTCTAAATGTTTATATCTCATAACTTTTGGCCATATAACACTCTTTCAAAATTTGGCTCGAATGGTCTATAAAATTGATATTGAATCGCATGAACTGTTTGAATAGGTGATAAGAACTCTACCCCTCTTCCTTTAAGAAATCAAAAGAAATCTTAAATTCGAGGAATGGGTATGGGAAACCACACTAGGATACTCGATTTATGTCGAAGATCACACCTAGTGACCAATGTTCTATATATCACTAAAAATTCTATGCGGTTTGATTCTTAAAAATGGTTTGAAAAGATAAAAATTCAAATTCTAGCTTATGAGTGATTGAAAGTCGAATTTGCATATGCTGTTGAGTTTGATCGGATTGAAGTTGCACCTTCGAAGAAACACGTAGTGGTGATTGATGTATAGTCTTATGATCCCTTTTCAGTATTCGTAATGAATACGATTGTTATTGCGTGATTAGACTTGTCTCTTGTTTTGAAATCTCCTTATTATGTTGAGCTTAGACTTGCTTGAGGAAAAGCAAGGTATTGTGTGTGGGGAGGTTATTTTATACGTTTTCAGTCTCGTTTCTATTGTGTTTTGGACCTATAATGTTGATTATTGTCGTTCGAGTTGATGCTTTGGTCCTCTATATGTTACATTGTAAGCAAGGATCAACAAAAAGGATTAACGAGGCTTGACATGAGAAACGAGACGAAAAGATGAAGAAAAGTTGGAAAAATTGCACACTTGACCGAGAGTAGGCCTAGCGCTCGCTAGGCCAAAGAACTTGGATCGGACAGAACAAGGGGCTAGCGATCGCTACCCCGTAGCGCTCGCTGGCCCTTTGGAAGATTAACTTGGTCAGAACGTTGGGGTAGCGAGTGTTACCCCCTAGCGGTCGCTACCTTGGCGGATTTCCCTTTTCCTATTTAAACTCTTCACGCACGATTATTGGAGCTTTCTTCTTCGCTTTAAATTTTTTCTAGGGTTTAGACCACGAGAGAAAACACCATAATTTTAGATTTCTCATTCCGTACTTTGTTATTTTCATATTCGTTTTGTGGATTCGTTCGTGATTCAAACCCGCAGACTTTTTAATGCATTGATTTTCCATTCAATTAGTAAGTTCTCATTGTTTTCTTTATTGCTTTATGTTCTTTTCTTCTTGCTCTTTTCTTGATTTATTTCCAATTCATAATTCAAAATCTATTGATCATGTTAATTAATCAAGCCATGACATGTTTAGATTTCTTTCCTTTAATTTCAAGTTCTTAGATTTATAATTTAATTGTTTTATTAATTCTTGCCTAGATAATTCGCTCTTTCATTCCTTTAATTTTATTCGCCTAGATAAATTAATTAGAGTAGTTAAAAATCAAAACTCATTCTTTTACTATTTTCTGTTTGGTAATGTAGATAAAGCCCTATTTAGCCTTCCTTGAGAATACGACTAGGGTCAGCTTATTGATTTATAACGAACTCGTTCTCTTGCGAGTAACTTAATAAAATAAGTTTGAAACAATATATGCTAATTACAGTGAACTAATTCAAAATTAAATCAAGGTGGTATCAAGCTAATTACAGTAAACTAAGGGCATTATTACCTATATTGATTCGGGTATTTCTTTGTCGGAGTGCTCCATCACCGTGGAGGTTGAGAGATGGCCGAGCTCAATTGTGGGATGGCGGTTGCGTGCCCTATTCCTTCGAATGTCGAAGGTGGAAAAGTGGAAGAAGAAGAAGATGATGGGTAGATGGTGGAAGAATGCTATGGAAGAAGAAGAAGAATGTTATGGAAAAGTGCTTGGGTGATGGAGCGACGGACGTCGGCGGCGGGTGACTGTGGTGGAAGAAGATGATGGGTAGATGGCAGTTGGGGAGCACAAGGTATGGGGAAGAGAGATAGAGAAGACGGTAGATGATGGTAGGTGGGTAGTTGGGGAGAGAAAAAATGATATAATTAATAGTATAGAAGTCAGCAAAAATTCAAATAAGTCAAAAGTGAGCATTTTCTATAGGTAAATATGGAAAGTGAGTATTTTCTAAATTGACTATTGAAAAACGTGGGTAGATTTAATTTTTTTCCCTGAATTTTTAATTGAGAAGACTATTTAATTTAATTTTCATTGGACCATGAATAAGTTGTACCGTAGGCTATCAACCCCACGTCAACTCATAACGTAATGCTCCATATTTTCCATTTATTTTCTTTTATCTTTTGTTTTTTCATGTCTAAAGGATTTATTAATAACGATTAACAAAACCTTCTTCCAAAAACAATTAACAAGACAAGACCACTCAACTCAACCAACCAAAATGGAACGAGAAATCAAATTCCAGTCCAAAAGATAAACTGTATGGATTTATTTTCTCTTTCTGGGGAGAGCTGAGCTGAGTAAGATTTTCTCATTTTGATTGGATTCAATTGTATGGAGTAGGAAGAATGCTTATTGTCGGACCAAATACGCACCAACGGCCGTACAACAGCCGCCACTCTCTCCGCCGCCGGTCAACTCTGCTGGGAAGACTGTCGCCTCGACATCGAGAAGCAGGTTTTAGGTTTCTCCGTTGATGGATTCAAGATCAAAATCAGAGCCATTCTGCGAGCTGGAGGGGGATTCTGCTGCTGCAATAGTGAATCCTCCCTGATTAGGATGACCTTCACGCTCGAGCTATTATCTAATGATTCTCTTCGGATTTGGACTCGGAAACTATTGAAAGGTTAATTTACAACTCAGTGAATGAAGAAGATACATTGAATAAATTACAGAGAGTTGAAGAGAGTCTAGAGGTGATGCATTCAAAAAGATTAATGTCAAGTGAATTAATTAATGGTTGAACTATATTCATGTACTCTAGAGTTATCCATTATGTCAAGTGAATTAATTAATGGTTGAACTATATTCATGTACTCTAGAGTTATCCATTGCACACTATATATAATGTTGCTCTTCTCTGTAATCATTATCAAGAAATATTACAAAAGCTAAATACAAAAAGAGTGAGTTGTAGCTACTACAAGTTCTACCTAAATTCTCTTCTCTACAAAACTTACAATTTATCATCAATAGCTTCCGCACCCAACAAATTTGGTATCAGAGCCACCTATTTTTTTCTTCCATCCTACTTCACCATGACTTCAAATTCATCTTCCCCACTATTTGCATTCTCGCCAAGCCAAGTTTCGATCTTTGAAGGAGAGCACTACCCCTACTGGTGCAGTCAAATGCAAACATTCTTCGAGTCCATGGATTTATGTGAGATGATCGACAAAGAATGTCAAGAACCAAACAAAGATGATGAAAACTACGCAAAGCTGTAAAAGGAGTTCAGAAAAGAGACACGATGGCGTTGCGATATATTTAACAAGGTGTTGGAAAAACTATTTTTCCACGCATCTTTGGTGTAAAGAAAGCCATAGATGCTTGGGAGATATTGAAGCAAGAATTTGAAGGTACTGTGAAGATAATTGCCCTGAAACTTCAGTCACTGTGGACAGATTTTGACAATCTGAAAATGGAAGATCGATAGTCTATTTTCGATTTCTCTGCACAAGTCGCAGAGATTGTAAATCAAATCAAAGGCTGTGGAGGTTCAATAAAAGAAAGTAGAGTGGTGCAGAAAGTCCTTCGGAGTATTCCTCCAAAATTCGATCATGCCGCAGCCGCGATCGAGGAATCAAAAGATTTAACTAAAATGACGATGTACGAGTTGACAGGATCTCTTCTAGCACATGAGCAAAGAATCAACCGTTCGGCAAATCCGTCAGTCGAACAAGCTTTCCAATCAAAGCAAGTGTCAAAGCCAAACTCCAACAATCAAGGAAAATCAAGAGAAGAAAAACAGCTAGAAAGGCAAACCGTCAAATTCTTCAAGTAGCAATTTTGGTTGTATTATTTGCAAGAAATCCAACCACGAATCCAAAGATTGCTACTTTAAATGCAAAAGATGCAAAATCCCGAATCATTCACAAAGGGATTGTTGGTTTCAAAACAAAGAGAAAAGTGAAGGAAAAGAGGAGGTGAAATTCTCGAAGGAGTCGCAAGAAGAATTTATGTTCTACTCCAGTTCTTCTCAAGAGTCAAAAAGCATGTGGTATTTGGGTTGCAGCAACCACATGTCAGGAAACCGCACCTCTTTGTTGAAATTGATCCAAATATCACATCTCAAATCATTCTTGGTGATGGATCACAAAGGAAAGCTGAAGGAAAAGGAACCATTGCTATCCAAACAAATTACGGTACTCGGAAACTCATCCCGAATGTCTTGTACGTGCCTAATCTCTCTCATAACCTTCTCAGCGTTGGGAAACTCATTCAAAAGAATTTTTTTGTGCTATTTGATGATGGTAAATGAAAAATCTTTGACAAACAAAGAAATATTATCATTACAAATATTGAGATGAGGAACAAAACATTTCCTCTCGGTTCCCGCTTGATGGCAATCTCACACTCAAAGTTGACAATGATGATTCTTCCTCACATCTATGGCACTTGAGATATGGTCATCTCCATAGCAAAGGTCTACTGCTACTGAAGCAGAAGAATATGGTGATTGGGCTTCCAACTATCCAAAATAATCATCATGCATGTGAAGGCTGCATTTATGGGAAGATGCACAAACTTCCTTTCCCAAAGACTTCCTGGCGAGCCAAAGAACCATTGGAGCTTGTCCACTCATATATATGTGGTCCAATGCAGACCCAACTCCCAGAAATAAGAGGTACTTCATTCTGTTTGTTGATGATTACACACGAATGATGTGGATATACTTTCTCAATCAAAAATCAGAAGCATTCTCCTCTTTTCTCCAATTCAAAGCTTTAGTTGAAAGGGAGAGTGGCTTCCTCATAAAAATGTTGAGAACGGATCGTGGAGGGGAGTATCTATACAATCCTTTTATTGAATATTGCAAAGTTAACGGAATCAAAAGACAACTAACGGTGAGCAGGAACCCACAACAAAATGGTGTCGCGGAAAGAAAAAATCGCACAATTGTGGAAATGGCCAGGAGTATGTTGAAAGGGAAAATGATTCTGAATCTTTACTGGGCAAAAGCTGTGCACACTTCTATGTACATTCTGAATCGATCTCCAACAAAAGCTGTGAGGAACAAAACTCCACTCGAGGCGTGGAGCAAGAAAAAACCAATGGTGGATCACTTCAAAATCTTCGGAAGCATTGCATATGCACTTGTTCCATCTCAATCTCGTGAGAAATTTGATGAAAAGGGTAAAAAACTTCTTTTCATCGGCTACAATGATGAATCTAAGGGATTTCAACTCGTTGATCCAGCAACAAATAAAATCATTGTTTCTAGAGATGTCTTATTTGACAAAGCTGCTAATTGGGATTGGGAAGGAAAGAAGGTGGAGGAACCAATATATGACGATCCACAAACATCTCACGCTCAAGAAAATGCTGCTACTCTTGTTCCTGCTCCAATTCCAACGGCGGAATCTGATGAAGAAGTCCTCCTAGAAGGACACGGCTACTTAGGGACATCTATGAATCATGTGAAGTTGCTCTATTCTCATGCGAACCAGAAAATTTTGACGAAGCTGCCAATGATGAAAATTGGAAAAAGGCGATGGAAGAAGAAATCTCCAGCATAGAGAAAAACAAAACTTGGCAGCTCGTTGACTTGCCCATCGGAAAAAAGACAATTGGCCTAAAATGGATTTTCAAGATCAAGTTCGATGAGAAAGGTGAAATTCAGAAACACAAAGCTCGACTTGTGGCAAAGGGGTATTCTCAACAGCCCGACGTCGACTTCACCGAAACTTTTGCTCCAGTGGCTAGAATTGAAACAATTCGAACTGTTCTAGCCTTGGCAGCACAATTGGAGCTACATGTTTACCAACTCAACGTAAAATCCGCTTTCTTAAATTGGGAAATCGTTGAAGAGGTTTATGTCGATCAACCAGAGGGATTCAAAGTCAGAGGCAAGGAGGAAAAAGTCTATCGATTAAAAAAGGCCTTATACGGCCTGAAACAAGCACCCCGTGCTTGGAACAACAAAATCAATAGATTTTTTGTCAAAAATGGCTTCCACCGTAGCCCAAGTGAAGCTTCTCTTTACATGAAAAATGTTGGAGCTGATTTTCTTGTGGTATGCTTATATGTGGACGATTTAATCTACTTCGGCACTAATGTGAGTCTGGTTGAAAATTTTAAGAAAAGAATGATGGAGGAATTTGAAATGACCGACTTGGGTCTCATGAAGTACTTTCTTGGTATTCAAGTCGAGCAAAGTCCGGGAAGAATTTTTTTGTGCCAAGAGAAATACATCGATGATTTGTTGAAGAAATTCAACATGAGTCATGATGATGTGGAGAAGATGGATCCTTGATCTACCTCAACACAAGGCCTGACATTACACATTATGTGAGTCTACTTTCCCGATTTATGAATGAACCAAGCAAAAATCATTTTTCTGAAGCAAAAAGAATTCTGAGGTACTTGAAAGGTACAAAGAATGAAGGTATCGAATTCAAGAAAGAATAAAATTTCAGTCTTGTTGGCTACACCGATAGTGATTGGGCGGGATCGCTAGATGATCAGAAAAGTACATCTGGATATGTGTTCTGTCTTGGAACTAATGCTATCTCCTGGAGTTCAAGGAAACAAAAATTTGTTGCACTATCTTCTGCCGAAGAAGAATACATCGCTGCCACCGAAGCTGCTTGTGAAGGCGTTTGGCTAAGAAGATTACTGGAAGATCTGAAGTTTAAACAAGATGGACCTACTTCGATTTACTGTGATAATATGTCAGCAATTACCTTGACAAAAAATCCAATCTTTCATGCGAGGTCCAAGCATATTGAGTTGCGACATCATTTTATCCGTGAGCTTGTGAAAGAAGGAAAAATATGCATGAAGTTTATCAGCTCAAATGATCAACCAGCTGATGCTCTGACAAAAGCACTTACCTCCGACAAATTCGAGAAGTTCAAGAAGCAACTTAGGATTGCAAATTAAGGAGGGGTGTTGAAAGGTTAATTTGCAACTCATTGAATGAATTACAGAGAGTTGAAGAGAGTTTAGAGGTGATGCATTCAAAAAGATTAATGTCAAGTGAATTAATTAATGGTTGAATGTCTTTCTATATTCATGTACTCTAGAATTATCCATTGCACACTATATATAGTGTTGCTCTTCTCGGTAATCATTATCAAGAAATATTACAAAAGCTAAATACAAATAGAGTGAGCTGTAGCTGCTCCAAGTTCTACCTAAATTCTCTTCTCTACAAAATTTGCAATTTATGATCAATAGTTTCCACACCCAACAGAAACTCCAGGAGTTTCTAGATTCACTCGGTAAGTTTTTTGAGCTTCAGTAATGTTTATTCTTTTGACGATCGATTGAAGATCATAAATTCATCATCATAATTCGTGTTGCTTCTGCTCTAATTGATGTAATCTGAATGATAGGAAGTCTAATTTCATCGGCTTTCCACGAAATATGCATGTTACTTATCTTTCAGTTTTGTGTGCGTGGATTCAGGCAGGCCGAGAGGCTGTTTATATTTGTCAATCCTTACGGCGGAAAGAAATCCGCGTCGAAGATTTTTCAAAATAACGTGAAGCCATTGCTTGATGATGCCGGTGTGGAGTACACTGTTCAAGGTCGAAACTTGGCTCTAATTATCTCTATCTAGTTGATGAACTCCAAAAAGTATTTAAAGACATGCGTTTATTGATGTGTTGGGTTTATTATGATATTTATTATTTAGAAACCAAATATCAGTTGCATGCGAAGGAAGTCGTGAAGTCGTGAAGTCGTTCGATCTGGCAAAATATGATGGAATTGTTTGCGTTAGCGGTGATGGAGTTCTAGTCGAGGTAGTCTGGCATTTATAGTAGAATATTTATTGATGTTGATGAATTTCTCTAGAATTAATGCTACTGGCCAGATTAAGAAAGTCATACTTTCCCTGCTACGAGTTGCCCTCATCTGCTGATATATTATGTAAAATTCTCAAACTGTGAATTTAGAAGTGGTGGGAGCTTAAGATTCTGTAAATGTTTCCAGTTTCATATATGAGTCCAGACTATGAAATAATACTGCTCTACCTTCTTAGAAACAAGGTTTTGGATGTTTATAGTTTATGCCAGATTGACCAACCTTTTTTGTTCTCTCTCATGGATTTGGAAAAATATCCTAAACATTAATGTATTCATTACTTGAGTTTTTTTAGTCTCCCATTTGCAGAGCTGCAGAAGTAACAGAAAATCATAGTAATGTCCTACACATTTTCTCCTAACATGTTCTGGCTCTTAGTAGGTGCTAAATGGATTGCTCATCAGGGAGGATTGGGACGATGCAATTAGGATACCTCTCGAAGCAGTACCTGCAGGTTCAGCTCATGTTCTATTTGTTACTCTTGTGCCAAACAAGGAAAGACAATATTCTATTTGACAGTTCAAATTTTTTTAACTTCATATGATTCTCAATCCCAGAAACTGGAAATGGCATGGCAAAGTCGCTTCTAGATTCACACGGTGAACCATGTGAAGCATCCAATGCCACTCTTTTTATAATACGAGGTAAGTTGTCTTCCCTTTTAAAGTTTTTTTTTTTTTTTAATTTTGTAAGACTAAATGAAGTTAGTTTTTGCTTGCTTACAAATTGCTGGTCATAAGCGTTCACTGGATATAGCTACTATATCGCAAGGGCAGACTAAATTTTTTAGCATGTTGATGCTGGCATGGGGTAAATGATAATCAATCTATAGTTCTCAACAGTTTAAATTATGTTATTACTGAGTCATATAGGTCAACCAAGTTTGTTGCTCATGATAATACATTGTTGGTGGTAATATATGAATTTTTGGGGTAAGAATATAGGTCTTGTGGCTGATATTGATATCGAGTCTGAGAAATACAGGTGGATGGGAAGCGCCCGATTGGATTTCAATGTAAGTTTGCATTGGAATCTCAGTGGATCGTCATAACTGCGATTCGATATTAATATTGCATAGGTCATGCTAGACAATTTTATATACTGCATGTGTTGCATACTCTGTATAGGGAAGTGACATTGATTTGTTTCTTTGAGAAGAATTCTTTTATTAGATGGACTGATACAACTTTTCTCCGAAAAGTTTATTTCTTCATCTAAACAACGAGGCTCTCTTATGACCTTCTCAGGGTCTTCAGCATATATTTGTTCTAAGGAGATACAACGGCAGTATAATTTTTGTGCCAACATCTGGTTATGAATCTTATGGAGAGCCATTAGATTTAGAAAATAAAATAATTATTGATGATGAAAGTGAAATGAAATCTGCCAACGGACTTGCAAATAAGGAAATTGTGTCAAGTTTAGTGGGACGGATGAAGTATATAATATAGAGTATAGATAGTTGGAAATGTGATTTGTTCACGACTATGGATCCTTAAATAATTGAAAATGTGACTCCATTTTCAATAAAAGTTAAATAAACAATTTAACAAATTATAATTATTAGTTGCATGCAAATGGTAGAAACGAATTATACGACTTTTGATCATAAGTTTACTATGAGTTTAATTTTTCAATTTTGTAATTAAACACTAAAACATCTCTTTAAGAGATAATAATTATATGAGTTTAATTTTTCAATTTTGTAATTAAACACTAAAACATCTCTTTAAGAGATAATAATTATAGTGGGATAGTGGAGAAATAAATAGTCTCAAACTAATAAATTAATTAAAAATAATACTCCATTTATTCCAATATTCTTGGCCCTCTTGTTTGTGGCACGTAAACCAATAAACCCACACAAATGCAACATTGAAACAAGGACCCCTAACTAGTTTTTTACCATTTTTGGAAAGGGGCCAACAATATTGGAATATCCAAAAATAGAAAAAAGGACTATGAATATTGGGACGGAGGGAATAATAATTAAGTAGTGGAATAGTGGGGAATAAATAGTCTGATATTAATTTATATATATATTATAAAATATATAATTTTATAGATATAATTAAACAAAATTTACTACTGATAATATGATGAAAAGAAAAAATTAAAAATATAAATATAGTTGTATTTTAAATAAATATATAAATAAAAATTAATTAATCTATTCATTAATAAATTAAAGATAGATTAAATGGAGACTAGGATGATGATAAAATAATTAAATAATATCTCCTCATTTGTATATAAAAAAATTTATAAATTATTAGTTGCATTAAAATGGTAGAAAGTAGAAACGTATGATACACCCTTGTATTAAAGAATTTAAATGAATAAGGTAAAATTGAAAAAAATAAAATAAAATGATTTTGTTTTAATTTACATATAGATGACATGCTACATCATTCGTGAACATATTAACAATCCAAAAAGCGGGTGGAGATCATTTTTATTGTATAACTAGGGGTGAGTAAATGCACCAAACCAAATTCAAAGAAATCAAATCTAATCTTAAATTTTTGAATAATAAACTAAATCAATTTTTTTTAGTTTGATTTGGATTGCTTTATTTTCAGTTCTTAGCACCTATTTTTCTTTAGCTTTTTAATAATATACACTCTATTACATTATTATTGTCCCTAAGAGTTAATAAGACAATCACATTTATAGTCAAATTGGGTTAAGAATAATGAATCGGAGGGAATATATTTTTTCTTACTACTCCATTCATCTACTATTTTCTTTCTCATTTTGATCCGAAATGCGTTTTAAGAAAATAATTTAACTTAAAGGTATATTGTGTGGAGGTTGAGTACCACTTAATTTATTGTATATAATTAAATTGTAAGTATAAAGTAAATGATTTCACTTAACAAAAAAAAAATTGGATACCAAATTCATAGACGGGCCAAAATCACAAATATATAACAAATTCGTAGACGCGAAAGTGATTGATATAACATTGGGTCGTTAATGAGAAAAAATCAATTAAGATAATCATAATACTCGTTCCAAAATTGATAGTATATTGGAAAAGTAATATTTAACATGAGTTGAACCTTTTAACTTTTTTACTCTTATTTTGTTAAATTTAGTCTGTACATGTATTTTTTGTGGGCGAGGTCCGTATATTTTTTGTTTACATCAAATTTGTTTTACATTTTCGACTATTAAACCCCTCACTTTTTATGTAATAAAATATATTTTTTACTCCACTATTAGATAATTTCACATGACCTAATAGGTGCTGAATAAATATGGTATTGAAAATCAATAGATCTAAAATATAATGCAACGTTTTCGATTCGTTAATTGATAGAGAAAAATAAATTAAAGAAATGTGTATTTTAAAGTTTGAATTATTTAGTTTGAAATTAACTCATTTTATTCAATCAAACTAAATTAAATTTATTATGTTTTATAAAATTTTCAATCAAATAAATTTATATTGATTTAGTTTGATTTTTGGATTTAATTTGGCGAAATATTTGAAGAAGTAGCTAGAGTCGGTTTCCATCAATTCTCTCTTTACGCGTCCATATAATGTACTATATTTTCATTTAATAAATTTGATAACTTTTTGTACAATAAATATTTTTTACTTACAGAAAATATTGAGACTAAAATATTTTTATTTTAATAAAGTTCAAACCTATTAAAAATATATTGTTTATAATGGACATGCTTTTTTAAACACGAATTTTGATTGGCCAAAAATTATTTTATGAATTTTTCAAGCCTGATTATTTTTGGACCTCGATTTTTGAAGCCCAACCCGACGCAAAATCCGACTATCCTGAGCGAATAGGTCGTGTCGGGCATGTTATGACAATTATATCCATTATGCATATGTTGATAAATAAATTATTACTAAAATCGATATTTGATTAAAAATATTAGTTCAAGATATCGATTAATAAGCTTAATAACTCAAGGATCTTA
The DNA here is from genome assembly GCA_026898415.1 of Leonotis leonurus. Taxonomy (NCBI): domain Eukaryota; kingdom Viridiplantae; phylum Streptophyta; class Magnoliopsida; order Lamiales; family Lamiaceae; genus Leonotis; species Leonotis leonurus. The sequence goes on along the minus strand of JAPKLX010000068.1, from coordinate 826,730 downwards.
CTTTATAATTCATTATATTATTCTATAGATTTTGATTTATATAAGAATAATATTTACGTAATAAATAAAAAAATATTTCAACAATCCATATATGTTTTAACAAGAACAAAAATAGGTTAAACAACTCCTTCCAACGTACGGTTTTTAATAGATATCTTAACTAATATTATAAATCATATATGGATTGTTGAACAAAAATCATATATGGCATTATATTTTGTTAGTAAATATATGTAATATATATCTTGAATTAAAGGTTACAATAAGAGATTTAATTTGATATATGATATGTAACAAATAAATTTAATTTTAACAAGTTATAACAAGAGCAAATGTGGTGTATTGGCGGGGGTGGGGGAGGGGAGAGGGGAAATACACCACACTCCAACTTTTCGCGTACTGCAAAGAATAACAGGTCGAGTTACAGCTCGGCTGTGCTGACAAACTGTCTACGTAGAATAACAAGGTTAGCTCCTCTGATGCAGAGAGAGCGACCTACTCAGATAATACCCGACATAGAGCGTGAGATGTTTTGCTTACTCAATAGCTAAGCTGTGATTTCACAGAACGTGTGTGTGAAGGCGGTGAGTTTATTGGTTGCTCTCTATTTAGAAAATATTTCAAGATTATCGAGTGTTCTTAATGGAGGTTGATTAACAAATGTACAACTCACTGTTTGTGAACAGCTCGATGGTGAAGTGAGTAAATGATTAAGTAAAATTCTGCAATGTAAAACATAAAAGAACACACAATGTTTATCGTGGTTAGGGAAATCCTTTACGTCCACGATCGATCGAAGATAGATCGATCAATCTCTTAACCTTGGATCCCTCACTTGTTTACCCTCGTTGAGTACGAGCTAAGACTCTCTTATCTAGGGATGTCAATGGATGGGTAATAACCGTTCAAAGAACCATTAGTTTTGAAATTACGGTTCCGGTTCCGGTTCCAAACCCACTTAGAACCGGAACCAATTGTAGCAGAATCGGTTCGGACCGTTCATTCTGGTTCCACCCGATCCATAACTGTTTTTTAAAGTTATATTTATTGTATGAATTTTTACATCAGCTCAACTCGATTTGGGCCCAAACATGAGAACCGTTTTTTAAAGTTGTTATTTATTATATGAATTTTCAATTCAACTCAACTCGATTCGGACCCGAACAGGATAATCATTTTTTAAGTAACACGCTCAGTATTGCCATTGATCATAGCATTTAATCGTCTATCTAGACTTGATTTTTATATCTATTTTCAAAAAAAAGTAATAATTCGTTGTATTTGTGTACCATATTTCATCTTTATATGCAATTATGGGGAGAAAAAATGTAGTTCACGCAAACTAAGACAATTTTTTTAGTTAATGTGCAAGTTCATAATCAATTAATATTTCGTGAATTTAACAAAACTTAATATTTGTATTTATAATATGCTGTAAATAAGTAAAGAATGTCCTAGTTGTATAAATTCTTGTAACCATTATTATTATATTATTATTCAAATAATCAAAAGAATAAAAAAAAATGGTAAATTATTATATTGTCTTGGATGTACAAATTGAAATATTTTGATTGTGATGATCTTCTCCCAAACAACACTCCCAAAAAATCGAAAACTGGCCCAAAGGTAAGATCTTCTCTCAAACAACAATCCTTGCCAAAAAAAATGGAATCCCAAGCAGCAAATATAGCAGTCCCCCAACCCCAACAACCAATCTGAAATTCCAAACTAGGAATTTAATCCCTCACCGGAGTTGACATTGATCCGGTGGGTGGCGCCGTGGAAGCAGGGTAGCAGGCGGCGGTGCGGTGGATGGCGTCGCGATGGCAGAGAAAGGGTGGCAGGTGGTGGTGGGTGGCGTCCGAGGCAGAGAGAGGGAATGAGTTTTAGAACGAAGAAGAAGATTAAAAATTAGTGAGTTGGAACCGTAAGATCCGTGGACATTTATCCGATTCGGGCAAATATAATTTTTAATTTACGGTTCTGATCCGATCCGGGTCTACTATATAATGGGTGAGTTTCATATTAAGAACTGTAATCTATTTATCGGTTTCGGTCCGGGTATTATCCACCCATTGACATCCTTACTCTTATCTATACTCGCTAAGAAAGATATTACAACTCTATTATGTAAACTCATTGAGTACGAGATCTGGTTCGGTCGTTTTTCCTCAAAGGTCGTTTTTCCTCAAAGCTTTTTGTCTAATTACTTTAGTAATATGATTAATCATATATGTCTACTATCTATATCAATATTATAATTACAATTACGAATTTCTAAAAAAAGACTTTTTCACTTGTATTAATGTAAATTATATATTATGCTGCAAATTAATTTCCATAATGTTTATTGTCATTCATCTAATCATACCAATAATGTTTATTGTCATTCATTTAACCATAGTAATACCTATAATTAACTTTAGTATAACATACATTACTACAATTCCTTAATTTCAACAATATAAGTGCATGTTAATGATCGATCAATGTACTTTATTCTGTTTTCTTAACCTATAATATCTTGCTACGAAAATGCTCACCCGCCCGCGGCGGGCGGGGTTAATGCGCCCACGAATGATGTGGCATGCCATGTAGATATATATTAAATTCTTAATATTTTTTTATTAATTACTCACTTTTCGACTAGGGTTCATTGGTTAGGGTATAGTTTAATACTATTCAATAAAAATTAATAATAAAAAATAAATTTAACAAAGAAATGAAAATATAGTAACTCACGTGGCATTGCCACATCTGCCTTAATGTGCCCGCCGCGGGCGGTGGAGCATTACTGTATCTTGCTAATAGAAAAATGCTCCTTAACTTATAATATCTAATAATCTTCAATTTCAAGTCAACGCGTCAATTTTAGGCTAAATTGACATACTACTTGTATGAAATGGAGAGAGACTCATATCTCAAGTAGCTCAGGTGGTTGTAGTCGCCTATTATATATCTCTAGTTGATTTCATCAGAGAACAAAGGAACTCACATCCACACCATGGTGACCAAACTAAACCAGACCCACAACAACCACTACCTGCATGATTTTCACATTACTCTCTAACTCTGTCTTTCATGTTCACGTGTTCCTCCATAATATTTCAGTTGAATTTTCGATTCATGGGAAGTCGTAATCTTGATCTCAGATATCTAGTCTCCTATTGATGGTATATAGATATAGATATATATGTTTATTCATTTCTACATCAAAACCAAATAGGTTAACTTAATTCGATCATATATGATACAAGATATATATCAAAACAACAACATGCACTTGGGAGTGGGGGTGTATGGAAAATGTTTAAGAAAAAGTAAAAAGCATGCACATATTACTAATTAAAACTCAAAGATTAAGTGTAACTATCAAAACTTATGACCAACCAAGCATATCAATTCATGTTTTGTTTGGTCAAGATAAAACAAAATAGACTAGATAAATTAACACAACGATTCTATTAATAGTTACATAAATAGATACTGACGTAGTCATTATATAAAACAAATGGGACAGAGAAACGTAAACTAGCAGCTACTAAGAAACACCTAAATTATGACAAAAATCATACGGTTATAGCAACAAATCATTAAACATAGCAACCTTCATGAGCCCCATCAATCACCTCCAGTAATAACATTAAGAACAAGATATGCCCTCAACTCCAACTATTTCAAATATATCTGAAACTCCTCCACTCTCAGCTTCTCCCATTCTTGTTTCCCTCTGGTCCTTGAAACCCTTCCAATAACTCACTAACACCTACCAACATCCTCTCCTTTGGGGTCGCACCAAGAATTATGATCCAACCTCCACTCCGGCAATTTCTCTCTCTCTACACTTACTATAAGAAAACTAAGTAGGAAATGATGAGATTATGCAGTAAGGGACTAAGTAACTATTATCTTCTGGACCGAAGTGATACAAGGTGGGGCTATGGTGGCACATGACGGGTAAAAATGGGTTCACCATAGAGAGATGGAACTCCCCTCGGCCAATCGTCACACGACAGCCTAGAGCTAACTCGTTTAGAACTTAATTGACTCCTTCTATAAAATAGATAAGGCAAAGCCCTTGGGGTGATCTCATAGTTCCTACGGGGTGGAGATGATGGGGTTAGATAGCTTTTCCGCGGGCCTACTGCGAAGAAAAGTTTCGCTCGGTGTAGGTATAACATATAGTTGGAGGGTAACCCTAGTTGACATCATGCCTTTAACCAACAATAATGGAAATCTTTACACTCAATGACCAAGAAGTCGATTAAGGCGTAACAAGTTGAGCTCAAACTAAATATCTTTTGCTTTTAATTTTTCTTTTGTTTTATTTCAGCACTTGATTACTTCCCTGCCCGAGGCAGACCCCTCTATAAAAATAAATAATTGTGACAAAGAGAGAGAATACCAACTCCCTGTAGGATCGACCATGTACTTGTCAGTAGCTACCTAGTAGTAAAAATATGAACTTAAAAATTTACCTTGACCGATGGTTACAACGATTCCAGTCCCCGTAAATGAACTTCACTCAAATGGGCTTCAAATGAACACGAGCTAATTGGTCCAAAAAGATTTAAGTCATTGGGCCAAACACAAGCCTAAGCCACAAGATCAGACCCAAAAACTTACCCAAAGAATAAACCAAATAACATCCAAAGACCAATTGCTAAGATTCAAGATCTAATGTCCACGTCCCACGGGTGTGGGACGCAGCATGGCCGAGGCTAAGGTCGAGGCGGGGCAGAACGGTGACACACGTATTTGAGTTTTATTCAACTAATCAATCCATAAGATTAATTGAACTCATTAAATATACGATTAATGAGGCACATTAATCAATGTGAGACAAACATTTAAATTAATAGTTAGTCCCTCAATCCCATAACAACACAATTTAAGCAACACTTTAATACATTATATCTCACTCATCCAGAATCATTTAAGAGAAAATGAAAATACCACAATTATCTACTCACAATGTAAATCGATACTAGACCATTTAATTATCTTAAATTAAATGTCACATCACTAAAAAATCTGGTCAAATATCTTTAACCACAACGATTCCTACAATTCACCACATGAGTGAAAATGACCCGAATGCAAATGTAGACACAAACTCGATCTTCATGAAGTATTATGATAAGTAGTTTGTGGCTGCGAACCTTTCATAATCAATACCTTTAGATACACAGACGAATTAGTAGCGCGGGACAATGATGTCAACGCTTTAAAAACCTTAACTTTATCCGTCCTCACATTTTTGTGTTTATTTTGGACCCTAGACACCCATTTGGATTCATAAGTGTTTATTCACGAAACAACCTTACTTTACACTTACATAAGTGATTTTTCACCAAGTACATTGCCATACTCAACCTCTATATGGTATTAAAGAATCATTAAAAGTTATAGACTTAGGCGTGCGTGTGTTGACCTAGTAGTAGTGAGGTTAATGCCCTAGACTAAGGTCTCGGGTTTGAGTCCTCCGTGACGCGGTCATGTAATTTAATGTTAATGTAATCCAATTTATTTTTTTAAAGTTATAGACTTAGGCTCAACATTAGGCAAGTTCTCAACACTCAATTTGCTCTTATAGAGAATAATTATATATGAGTGTTTCACATGAACTCTTAGAGCACCCGTAGCGCGGGTCTTTCGGGTAGCCCAGGAGACCACCGCGGGTGCGAGGCTTGCGCTGCAGACGAGGAGCTCGGGAGGTGGGTCGCTAGGTGGAGAGGCTGGCGTCGGCCTCGGGAGTCTAACGCGACTCGCGAGCTGCGGGAGTGGGTCGCCCGAGACCCCCCATTTCCTTTTTTTTTCTTTCAATATTTTCTTTTTTTGAATACTTAATTTTATCTATAAATACCCTATTTCAACACTACAATTTCACACATCTACTTTCATTATTCAATCATTCAACTATCTCTTTTCAAAATTACCTCTTCCAAGTTTGAAAAAAAATGGATGACAAATTTAATAAGTTTCTCTTACGAGGTCGAAGCCAAGGTGCGAGTTTCGATAATCAAAGCTCCGACAATTCGTTGTCCGGTTTTGGAAATTTTGCAAACCAAAATTCGCCTTTCTCACCCTCCCAATTCAACCCCTCACAATTCAACCGTCTTCTATTTTCTACTCAACAATATCCTGACAAAAATTATTCCGGCCAATAATTTTCCTTCTCCAGCGGATTTCCTCCATATTCTCCCCAATCTTCTTCACAACCGTCTCCTATATTTTCAACCGTTTCATCCGACCAACAATTTTCTTCATCCGACGGAGCTGGTGGACTCTAAGGAGTCAACTTGACCGATTCCTTCGTTGACGCTTCGGACGAGACCCAAGGAGCCGAACCCAAGGAGAAAAAACACGCAAAAATTCCAACGAATTATGTTCGACATCGGCTCCAACAAATGGGGAAAAAACAACATGGGTGAAGGCTTCATGAGCGACTCAACCCAAGGAGTCGAACCCGATGAACGTCCAAATGGGACAGAGGTGGACAAAAGAAAAGGGAAGGCTAAAGCTCCCGAGCCTAGTGGCGAGGCCTTGGACTATTTGGCGAAGACTTCCAACGCAATTACCGATTTCACAACGGAGCACACCAAAATTGTGCATTACAAGATTTTGATGAAAGATAAATCGAGAATGACTCCCGAGCAACTCGAGACACACATGATTATGTGTGCTCCAATTAAAATAGATGGAATCTTTAGTTTAACTTTATTTTAATTAATGTAACTAGTATGCGGTCCCCGTGATGCACGAATAATTAATACATAATCAACACATTTTCAATCATAAAATGTGTATTGTCATGCACAAATCATACATGTTTAAAATATAATTTTTAAGATAAAATAATCAGATTGTACCACTATCTCATTGCGTTTGAAGTAATTTTGGACTAGATCGGATCAATCTCAAAATTAATTGTATTTTATCTTTACAATCCATAAATATCAATTTTCAAATCGTGCCAGTCTTTTTGTACGGCTCTAGACATGTATTTTAATTGATGTGTTGAGTATATTGTTAGTGGAATAAAAGTCTTATACTATTTATTAATTAAATATGCGTATAGTAAGGAAACTAAAAATTAATAATTTGAAATATGGTGAAAATTAATAGATACATTGTGAATAATAGAATAATTAGTGGTAGGTAAAATAATGACAATTTAAAGAAATAAAAATAATATATATCGATGATATATTTAAAATCATTTATATTTTTTATGCAATAATTAAGATGAATAAAGTGTATTTAAAAGTAATTTGGCAAAAATGTATTATATATTTGCGAATTTTGGATACATCTTGATTTATTGATGATAATTAAGTTATTTGTAGTGTGTAAATAAAAATATCACATATAAATTTTAATATATGTATAATAAATTTATATAGTTAAGTTTTTTAAATTATCATAGTTTTTTCATATTAAATTTGTTTATTCCATATAATATATCAAGTTAAAGCTCTTGTCAAGATATTTAATTTAAGATGCATATTACAGATGGTTACACGAACGAAATAGAAATATTTTAGTAAAACAAAAGGATAGAGGAAAGAGAAAAGTAATTATATTTAAATATATTTAATATTATAATAATTTCAAAATAATAAATTATATTATTAATAAATTTATGTGTAGTGAGACATTATAATTATCGTAGGAGATCGCACGTTCTTTTAAAAATAACTGTTATATATAGAAGATTTGGCGCTAAAATGTGGTTATTAAAACCTTGTTTTTATATATTATAGATTTCCATTTTTAATGTAGGTTTTTAATTCATGTAATTTCAATTTCTAATGTAGGTTTTCAAATAATGTAATTTTAATTTTCGTTATTAATTAATGTATTTTAATTATAATTTTTGTTATTTTATTTTTATTTATTTAAATTAATTTTTATTAAAATTAATCTAATTAAAATTAAAATTTGAAATTAAATTTAAATTAAATATTTATTTATTTAAATTTGTAATTTATATTAATAAATTTCGTTCCTAACAAATATTCCAAAAATAAACATAAATCATGTTAGTTGTTACTCACCCCGTCCCAACAATTTTGGTCTATTTGATAAAAATGTGAGTCTTTTTTTAATAAAATGAATCAATGAGACTAAGATGATATATTAAAAATCATTAGAAGGCAAGAAGCAAAAAGAAAAATAAAAAAGAAAATGAAAGAGAGAAAGAGGACGCCAAATACCATAAAGCAGCAGTAAGTACCCCAACTCAAATCAACGTCCATTTTCAAACCGGTCGCTCCGAAATATGAGTGAGAGAGACTATTTTACACACAGTGACGCACGCATATACACTCACATTGCAATTAACTATACATATTTATATATATACATACATGTGCACACATTTACATAGTGAGCCTCAGTAAATATCTTACACTTACTTTCTCACACACACACACATTTATATATAACTCCCGCCTCGCTCACACACACGCACACACTCTGTCTCTCTCTAGCTTCCTTCACGCCAGGCCCTCCCTCTCCATTCCATAATGATTTTCAAATTACACACTTAAGCCTTCTTCTCATCTCCTGTACTAGCTTTCTCTCTCTAGCTTGGCCTAGGGTTTTACGCTTTTATTGTTCTCCACACCACCTGACCATGCCAATTTACTCCTCAATTTATTCGTCGAGCTAACAAAATACTCCAACATTTTGTTTTTTGCTGCTACGCTATACTAGATAATTGATGCACAAATTGCTATTTTATTAGGGTTTGTTTTCCTATGTGATGTCGTCCGCGACGGAGTTGTGTTTTAATTCCAACTGTAAAGAGACGTCGGACAAGTGGAGGAGAGGCTGGCGTCGCCGCACCGGCGAGTACGCTCATCTCTGTGATCGCTGCTCGTAAGCAAGTTTTCTTCTCCATTCTTTTGCCTCCTTCGTTTCTGTTATTGATTGATTTATCACTTATTTACTTGTCGTTTAAAGTTTTACATTTTCAAATTTATTCTTTTTTCCGTGGTATGGGATGAAAATTGGTAGACGAGTATGCTCTCCAGTGTCCTTAGGCTTAAGATGGTGCTGGGAGTAGTACTGTGTTAGACTTTTAATTTTTTTTAATTAAAAAAATATTTTCACTTTGATCGTGTTCTAGTATCCGGCTGATGGTTATTCTGCGGAATCTTTCAATGAAGTACTATGTTGCCAGAAGTGAAGAAGTTTGCATATTTGGTAGTTTTCGTTCGCGTGTATGGTTTGATGATAGGATTTAAATTTGGCAATTTTTATTCTCGTGTATAGTTTGATGATATTATGTGAATGCCTTAGAAATTGGATTATTGACTTAACACTCTAAAAGGGGGGGGGGGGGGGGGGGGG
>JAPKLX010000068.1:788008-817270 GCA_026898415.1 Leonotis leonurus | reverse complement strand
AGCTTAATAGCTTTGATTTTATATATGGAAGATATCTGCTACTTCATGACTTTCTTTCAAATTGATGTAATTTAATGTCAATCTAGTTCTGCTTATGAGGATGGGAATTTTTGTGAGACGTTTCACATGAATGCATCTGGGTGGAGATGCTGTGAATCTTGTGGAAAGGTAATTTTTCTCTTAAGATGTTTAAATTGACTTCAAGATAAATAATTTCCTGAAATAAGCTAATGTCCTGCTCATATTTGAATAATGGAGCCACTCATGCAGCAAATACATTGTGGATGCATAGTTTCATTCCACATGTTCGTACTATTGGATGCTGGAGGAATAGAATGCCTAACATGTGCGAAAAAGAGTTACATTTTGGTACAACATCCTTTCTTCTTATTTCCTAGCATGTTATAACTGATGTCACCAATTTTGCTCAATTTGTACTGTTTGGAACTTGGTTAATGGTAGGACTACAAAGATTGTTGCCCTCGACACTTAATATCGTTATCCCATATCTCTTCTAAACAATTTCTGGTGGTGCATTCTCGATAGATTGGAATGCCTATTTTGCTTTGCATATGTTTACACATAATGACATAATTGATGCTCGATTTGTCCAGAGAATATCCTCAAAATATTTTGTGTTTTTTGGATGAGTATCAGATGTTCAAGAGAAAATCATGAGTCAAGACTCTTAAAGCATCCTGCGTGCGCATTAGGGTTTTGCCTACATATCTTGAATGTGACTGACCACCTGGGACCTAGATTATTTATGTATTTTCTATATCAATGTTACAAAAATGTGCTTGCATGTTTTGGAATTACTTGGAAAACCATAAACTGCAAGCAAATGGATTTGTTGTCTGGTCAGTTGAAGCTGTGCAGCTTGCAGCAACAGAGAGCACATGCATTTCCACCAAACCAAATTCAATGCCGTCGTGTTGTTTTAATAACCCATTTTGGATTTTACCTTTCCATTCAGACTCCAAATCCAGCATGGCCACCGCCTTTGCATTTCCTTCCTTCACAGCCTGAAACAATGAAGGATCTTTCAGTGAAAACGTGGAGTGCAATAGCTGGCTCAGGTCCAGTTCCATGGCGTCAGGCTCCTTCATTATTCAACACTTCCAGTATCCAAGCTAATGTGCAACTAAGAATGCCCTATAAAATAAATGAATCGGGTGGCACCGATAGGCATGACTTTTGTGAGAGATCATCTATAGCTTCATCTGAGATAAAGCAAGAGATGTTCTATGAAAAATTAGATAATGAAAAGTTGAGGCTTGGCTCATTTGAAATACCCCAGAACAAAAATATAGGTAATGTCTTTTACTTTTGAAAAGAAAAGGTTTTAGCCACCACAAATCTAGCTTAGCATTATATTATCACTCTGCTAAAAAAAATAATTGCATTTTTTGTTAAAGGACTTGATGTGAAGGAGCAGCATTATCCCTTCACAAGTGATTTCAAGCCCATCTTCTCAAGAAATGATACTTCAAACCAAAATTTGGGCATAGCTTCTTCATCAAGAAATGAAGTAGATGATTCCTCAGTTTTGGCTAGTATTTCACAATCGCCATCGCTCCCAATCTCTGTCAGAAAACAGGTGTGCGGTCAGAATAGAATGGACTTATCTAGCGAGGCTCAAATACGTAATGGGAAGTCTCGAGGAGATGTGCGAAGCCGAAATCAGTTGCTTACTCGCTACCGCCCACAGATAACTGATGAAGACCTTCACCAGATCTCTGGAGAGTATCCTATGTTAACAGAAAGCTAAATTGTATTATGTTTGTTGATGATCACGATTTAAGAATTTAATTAGAACTCATATTTTCTCTATACTCCTAACTAGTCAATGACTCAGTAATAGCTTGTAAGACATGCAGTCTTGCACAAATGATCATTTTATCATTATTGTGCTTTAAATCCTGCACATTTTTGCATCTCTCTTAATAGATATTACCTTAACTTATTTTTAGCTCAAGATCAGTTATCACCCCATTGTTTGAAAAAATGTTAAGTGCAAGTGACGCTGGTCGGATTGGGCGCTTAGTTCTACCAAAAAAGTGTGCAGAGGTGAGTACTTTGCATTTATGTGCTTTAATCCACTTTTTCAGAATATGTAAATATTATAATTTGTATTAGGGTTATTCCTTTCCTTGTTTAGCCTAACAATAATTTGTGTATAAATATGTGCTCCCTTCTATTGAATAATTCACGATAATATTCTCCAATTCTATGATACAACATGGTATCAGAGCCTAGGATCTAGGATTTGTTTCGATGTTTCGAAAATTAGGGTTCCTACTTTCGAAAATTAGGGTTTTTGCACAGTTGGAATGTGCAGTCACCCATTCCATTTCCGAGCAACGACGGTCGACACCGCCTGCACAGGGAGTTGCGCCACCCCCGTGCACCTCCGGTCTGCCCTCCGTTCTCTATCGACTCGGCTCGCTCTCTCGTTAATTCCTCAGCCAATTTCGATCTGCATCGTGTGACGGTGTGAGATTTGTGGAATATTAAGGCATATTTGGGTGTCTTCTCTGATATATAGGGAAGTTAGATCTGTCTTCATTGAATATATGAAGATCGAAGATCTGTTACTTTTAAGATATTTATTCGCGAAGGCTCTCAATGTGTTTAAGATTGATTATTTGTGTAACAAGCTTGACATAATCAATGTTTATGCTCCAGCTTGATGGGGAGTGTTAGAATATGTAAATATGGTAATTTGTATTTGGGTTATTCCTTTCCTTGTTTAGTCTAGCAATAGTTTGTGTATACATATGTGCTCCCTTCTATTGAATAATACACGATAATATTCTCCAATTTTACGATACAACACACTTGAAACGCTTAAACTTTTATATTCTGAAGTTCCTCTTCTAGCTAACATATGAGTGTATGTTGGTTTATATGCACTCAGTATGCATTAGTTAATGTTTCACAAGACTCACAACAGGTAGTTTTGGAAAAAGCACTACAAATATACCTATAGAGTGTGCTGGCATGTCGCAAAGCCTTGTGGAATCATCTGTGTGGCCGAATCTCACAGTTCTCGTGGATAAATATATTGCTACTGGATGGGTTGTTTCGGAAAATCTTAAGTGGTTTTGTTTGTCCAGTGAACACGTATAATCCAGTAATTTAGCCAGCTATGGTTCAGTCCCCTTCCACCAGACAGTTCTTTATCTTTTAAACATCTCTGCAGAAATCAGAAAGTTGAAAATAAGTACGTAACTTGTTTTATCTGCTAGTACTTGATCGACTGGAGATGTTTTTTGGTTGAGAAATTAGGTTCATTGAGCACCAAGGAGAAGAAGGGAGTAGAAAAGAAGATTTATCATGAGTCATGGGTTCTCCCAACCATTTGGTGTTGTTAGTTAATATTTTCTCGAGTTTCTATTGGCATGAAAAAGAAAATTAAGAACAATTTTGGTCCATCACATATAGGCTAGAGAAGAACCATTTTCTTTATGTTGCTCCTTTACATATAGCCTAGAGAAGAACCATTTTCTTTATGCAAATTCAATAGAAGAAGAGGCACAGATGAACCTTTTCCAAGCACTTTGCAGCTCTTATCCAATGTATCCAATGAACGTACTGGTTTCTTGTAACAATGTTTGTTTCACTGGTGACTGGACAGGCTTATTTTCCACAAATCTATCATCCAGAAGGGTTACCTCTAAACGTACGAGATATTAAAGGGAAGGAATGGGTATTCCAGTTCCGATTTTGGCCAAATAACAACAGCAGAATGTATGTCCTGGAAGGAATAACTCCTTGTATACAATCAATGCAACTACAAGCTGGTGATGTTGGTAATCTATCAGTACTACCAAATGCCATTTTTATTTTCTTTTCCTCTATGCTATTTGACTTACTTGCCTTCTTTTATGGCCTAGAAGTATTCCTTATTCTGGCATTGCTGCATCATTCTTATTGTTTTGACATTCTGATTTTCTTGTGTTTTTTTTCAGGGTAATTTTCTGTTGTATTGTTTATTTGCATTTCCATGCCGCCCAATTAGCCATGTTATATTTTACTTTAGTTTATTGCTCCATTATTGTCTTTGAATTGCAATATGATTGAGGATATTTTTTCAGTAACATTTAGTAGATTGGAGCCTGAAGGGAAACTGATCATGGGTGGAAGAAAGGCTTCAGCAGTTCCATCATTAGATCAGGTATGTCTGCAGCTTTTAGGTTGGCACATTCACAGACGCTAGTGTGAATGTTAAAGGACAAAGTAACATAGAAATTCTGTTGTATCCATCCTATACCCGGTGTTCTGTAACACAGTTTAAAAAACTCTAATTACTAGTAATATGATATGTCTACCTAATGGTCCTTTCATAAAACAAAGATAAAAAATACTCACTTAAAAATAAAAGATAAAAAATACCTACTCCCTATGATAACATGAGGAATTTCTTCATGTGCTCATGTTATTCAAGTTATTTTGAATTCGAATAACATGATCACGTGATCAATTTCCTCATGTTATCATGTAAAGTAGATATATTTTATTTTTAAGTGGGTATTTTTTATCTTTTACTTATTAAAGTGGGTATTTTAGCATTTACCTCTATATATAAAAGCAAAACCAAAAGCACAATTTATTCCGCGCCTAAAATGCCTCTTCAATTTCTTTAGTTTCTTTTCCCTTTTCTTTTATTGCAAAGATTTTGCTAAACAGCCGATATTAATTATGACTTTCTTTGAAAATAGTTTAAACTTTCAAGACATGCTTTCTTCCCCCAACTATAGTAGTAGTGATTCTTTAAGACAAACACAATCGCTCCGATTTTTGAGAACAGGAGAATTCAAATTTCAAAATCTACCGGACAACTAGCTAATTATCTTTTTATATTACATGAAATTTCATGTTTTTTTTATGTTAATGAAATAAAATTCAATTTTTGATGCAGCGAATATTTGATACAAATTTATGTGCCAAATTGATGCAACACGCTGACATATTTTATTGTCCTAAAAAACTTATTTTATTCTCAGTTTTTATTAAATTTGTATGGCATTAAATATAATACTTTATTGTGTACTCAAGGAAACTAAATCTGAATATGATTTAATAAATTAATTATATTAATTGAATTATTTAATGAGAAATAGAGGAAGTATCCCAATAAAAATGAGAAGTATTTATATTAAATTCAATTATCTTAATTATTAATTCTAGATAGATGGCTGACATTCAATTAATCTTTTTATTATTTCACACATGGTTTTCTCATAGAACCTAACTCTCTCTCTAGATAGATAGATAGATAGATAGAGGAAGTATCCATTAGAAAATTTTCACCTTGTAGAATCTAGAACCAATACGGACAATTGATCCTTCTATGATCTATGGTTTTAATCAAAAGATGCCTTTTGTAATCACATGATTCCCTCCGTCCCATTAGATAATGTGTAATAGTCACCGACACGAATGTTATGAGTGTTGAGTTGTTTATAATGAAGTAGGAGACGTAATGTTACATTTTAAAATAAAGTGGATTTACTTATAATAAAAGATGAGAATGTAACTTTTTAAGAAAATAAAATTTTAAATGTATTTTCTATGTTATAATTTCTATTTGGGAAATGCACATGATGAAATAAGACATCCGAAAGAGGAAAGTGCACATTTTCTAATCTAATGAGGAGGGAGTATATTAAAATGCATTATCATGATCACAAAGAGACAATATTATAGTAATATAAGAAATATATTTATGAAAATGCATTATGGAAAATATAGAGACTCATTATTGTATATGTGAAGATGCATAGTTTCTAGGTTTTTGCAGGAAGTAAAGTTTTTACCAGATCTTATCCTAAAAAATATATATGTAATTAAATTTATTAAGGTGGAGTCAACATCAAACTACTTTGAATTGTTTTCATTAGAGATTATATATTCATGCATTATAGTAGGTAACTGTAAATTGTAAACAAAATGTGAAATTATATTTGAGACTTTTTTTGTGTATTCATCGACTCAATGGTAACATTTATATGGACAAAAGAGCAAGCTGCTAGGAAAGCTAATCAAAACCTATCCTACCCTGCCATGATATAATAGTCTACCAAATATATAATTCCTACAAAAATCATTCTTGAGCCAATTGTAAAACAATTGTAAAAGTAAAACCCAGTATATACTGTACCCCCCCGGGAAAAAATTGTTGATATGTTTAATAGGCTTGTCCATCTATGTGGAGGTATGCATCTATTCTGTGATAAATGATTGCAAATTCCTGTACATAAATTGTGCCAAACATGAAGGCCTAGTTTATATGTTTAAGTAGGTGCTATTAATCGAACTTTGGCACAGCTACAAGTTTGATGTCCTTTTCTCTCTTGCAACAGGGAGAAGAAGTTACCCTGATAGGAAGTGAAGCTTCAAGCCCAGGGGATGCTAATACTAGAAATAGATCTGCTGATGTTATTTCTTTAAATGGTCACATGAAAGGTATATCTTTAAGTGGCTTGTGTGTGCCCAGAATGGAGGCCAAGGCAGAGATACAACAAATACATCTCTAAATTACTATGGTTCATTGCAGAGAAAATACTCGAAGACAAACCTTCCATTAATGTTAAGCGGAAGAATAGCAACCTAAATGCAAAAAGTAAATGTCTTAGGGTTGAAAATGTGGACATGATAGAGCTGAAGCTCACCTACAAGGAAGCTCAAAGACTAATACGAGCACCTGCAAAAACTGTTCCGTCATCTTTTGTTGTTGATGGATGGGAATTTGAAGAATTTGAGGTACCTGGAACCTGTATCCAAACATATTTAAAAATTCATAATATGTTCTGTTTGTTTCTGAAAGGTGATTTTGTCTTGTATTTTGTCCTCTTGCCTTCTTAGTACTCCCTCCGTCCCACTTATTTAGACACATTTGCTTTTGGCATGCAAACCAATATTTAGTTATAATAACTTTTGAGGGAGATGATTGTGCTTTAAAATTTGCCAAATAAGGAATGTGTCTAAATAATTGGGACAACCCAATAAGAAAAATGTGTATAAATAAGTGGGACGAAGGGAGGATATACTTTGAGCCTCTTGATCTGGGTCTGGGATTCTTATTTTGTTTATTTATTGATATGCAATTAACAGTATGCAAAAAGTTTATGTATTTTGATGAGCTATACGACAGATTAGTAATGTGGGAAATTACAAACTTTTTGTTCTTCAGCTTCCTGATCTTTTTAATTTGATTCTCTCTAGGAAACTGAGCCAGTAATTGGGAGGCCTACTCTTTTGGGACTAGATCATTTGGGGTATGTGTCTTTGCTTACGTGGGCAGTAGCATTTCCCCAACATGGCTTCATTAGAGATAGACATTATAGTTGCATTTGGAAATGTTAACACTAAGTTCTTTCAATTGTAAGTGAAAAGATCCAGTGGATTCAGTGTGAGGACTGTTTCAAGTGGCGTAAGGTGCCTGCAAATGCTCTTCTTCCTTCAAATTGGATCTGTTCAGATAATGTATGGGACCTTCAAAGGTGAGAAGACCTCGGTTCTATTTGTATATTGACATATTTGCTGTTGTGGGTGTTATTATTTGCTAATGTTTTAAAACCCGCTTGTCCACCATCTTATTTCTGGACCCATATTTGTTGCTATGACTTCCCTCTAACTCCTGATATGTGTATTCCTGGTTCTTGACTTTTGCTCTGCCAAATAGACCAGTGGATTTTTAAAACTAGGTTCCAGTTATAAGTTATTTCATGCTTGAACATAGAGTTGACTTGCAATTTCTGACTTCACGTCATGATTTCTGTATTCTTTTTCTTCCTTTATATACATAATCTTTTAAGGTTGTTTTTGGAACTATTCATGTGATTTCCTGTGGAGTAAAGCAGTTTCCTACAGGATCCTATTTGAAGAAATATCTAGAAATGTGGAATTTTAGTTGACTGATGCTTAATATGTTCTTGACCGAGCTGCTTTCTCATACTGCGATCCCCATCAATCTAGATGACTTCTCTTGCTGAATCAGAGCTCTAGAACCTCCCAAATGAGTAACATGCATTTTGTTTCCTTTGGTACTAAACCGGTACTATTCTGAAATGAGACTTTTCTAGATTCTGGCTATGATAACTATATTTTGAGTTCATGGGTTACTGTCATGTTTACTTCATATTTTTTATATGAACCTCAATTTCATCATTTTTTGTGTGCCAGGGCTCTGTGTTCGTCTGCTGAGGAATTAACTAAGGAACAGCTTGAAGAAATGCTATCCTCCATGAACAAAGGTCAGACATTTCTCGTTGTCTCGTTGCATCAATTGTGTCATTCGTAAATCTCAACTACTGAACAGTTCCTCCTTCTAATAAAGAGGAGAGCTCTGAACGAGATGCAGGTCTATTTGTGGCTCTGGAAGGACTTGATACACTTGCAAATTTAGCTATTCAAGGTGAGGGAGAGAGCCTTCTAGCGTCTCCAGAGAACAAGGCAAAACACCAATATCATAGACCCGGCTGTTCATGCATTGTCTGCCTTCAACCTCCCTGTGGAAAAGGGACCAAGCATCGGCAGCCTTGTGATGGCTGTATTTTCTGTGATTCCTTGAAACATCGGTGTAGAACCTTGATGGATAGGCAAAAGAAGATTCAGTTGGAGAAAGAAACTGAATCACCATCTTCATCTCAGAACATTGAAGGGCAACAGTTGTGCATAAAGGAGCAGGATGTTGGTGCATCTTTTGGCAGCGGCACTGGAAATAGAAGTAGCTTAAATGAGGAAGAGTTGCAAAAGTCTGGCTATCAAGAAGAACCTAATGAAAGAAAATTGTCAACTTCATCTTTGAAAGGTCAAATAGACCTTAATATACAGCCTGAACGGGAGGAAGATTTCTCACCTCGCTCTGATTCAGGGGTCATGAAATCCTCAATCCCAGGTTCTGGCGACCGACTTTTTAGGCAGCAGAGATCATTAGAGTCTGATGTTAATGGGAATTTGTTAGAAAAGCAGATACAGAAAGATGGAGTCGGATGTGTTGATATTATAAGTTGTGTGGCGTTAGATGGGAGTCGTGAAAAGAGTGGTTAGACGAAATTTAGAGTGAAGGCGAGGGAGTATAGAGCAGCTGAGTGATTTGGAAGAAGAAAGTGTTGGCAGAGACAAAATTTTGGCTATGATATGTGCTCTGCTGCTGCCTTGGAGTTGGAGCAGTGATGAAGCTGTATATAATGAAAGGGGAGTAGGAATTAAAGGTTGCATAACCATTAGAAAAGTGCAAAATTTGATATCTAAAAGCTCACATGTTGTTCGTCGTATTTTTATATACACGCATGATGGATTATTGAGCATTGACATTATGCAACAATTGTCCCGACAAAAATTGGGCCCAGGGACAAACGATAAAAATGAGCTCTCATTTATTAATTTTTATTTGTCAAGAAAAATATTTTATTAATAAAATATCCAAAGAAAGCAAAATATAAAAGGTAACAAAATATTTTAGGTAAAATTTTTTTTTACAATATATTAGGAACAAGAAAACAAAGAGATTGGACAATGTATGAACTTTACAAGATTTTAGAAATATATATATATATTGTGATTTAACGGAAAAAAATATCAAAATTCTTCTGTAGTGTTGGAAAAGAAGAAATATAATAAAGAGATAATAAAGATGGACGGCGCTTAAGAGTATACATATTATATATTGTGATTTTAGAAATATATATATTGTGATTTAATATTTTAACAAATTCAAAAATTTGGATATATATAGTATACATATTATATACTCTCTCCGTCCCGTTAAAAGTGGCCACGTTTTCTTCTTGGGTTGTCTCATTAAAAGTGGCCACTTTCCTGAAAAGGAAACAATTTTACCTTTAAAATACCTCTCTCCTACTTTTTAACACACAAAATTTTACTTTTTTAATCTCCGTGTCCACTCACTTGTAGCCGCTTTTAGGGGGACGAAGGGAGTAATAATTCAAGCAAGATACGAGCAAATTTCATCTACCAAGGAAACCGTTTTAACTAATCAATCAAACAAGCCACCAATTAGATTCCAACGTGGAGAAAAGCTTGGCTGAGATTGACTGTTCCCCAACACCGCAGTAAAGACTAAAGAACATTTTGTTGTGTTCATTTTGATCTTCCTTATTGTCATCGAAGATACGAGGAAAGGTGGTGGTGGCCCATCATCATCATCACCACCAGACTTCGTGATCTTTAGAGAAAACAAAAAACATCCGGTTTCCGATCCTGAAAAATCTTGTACAAGATATTCCGGCTTTAGGGAGAAAATGGATGTAAACAGTTTCTTGAAGATGTCCGCAGAGGTGGAAAGCAAGCATTCGGGTCGGAACGACTCGTATTGCCTGGAGATGTTTTCCGTAGAAGTAGAGAACGTGAAGGAGGAGCTGAGAAATCTGGAGAATATGTACAGCAGTCTCGAGGAATGCAATGAAGATATAAAAAAGGCTGAGGATTCGATCACGATGAGAGACGTCCGTGGCCGTCTCAACACGCTGTTGGACGACCTTTTCAAGCTGGCTAAGCAGATTAACAAGAAATACGATGGGCTCGTCCGAGCCAATGCCGCCCAACGTGGGTCCGTAGATGATGAGGTTCGGGCTTCCATGATCACGGACCTCGTCGACAATATCCAGCTCATGATGCGCCGCTTCCAGGGCCTCAGGACCCAGATGGAGAGCGATAACAGACAAATCATCGAAGCCAGGTTCGGATCATCCAACTATCTTAATTGCCTGATCAATCTCCTCTTCTCTTGACATTAGCAATGTTTATGTCTCATCAATCTCAAAAGCAACAACTAGACATTTTCCTTACAAATATCTCAAATTAAAGCTTTCATATTATTTTGACAACCTGCTCATTACTCAATTACCTCAAAGTATTTTTTTTTTTTTTATCTAAATTGTTTCTAACTATCTGGCAAGTTCAGATAGTTAAAACAATTATTTATCTATGTATATAATGTTTTCATTCTCATATCAATACATCCAACAAATCTTGACCCATCTGATGATATATGATACAAGATTTCTCTCAATCTACATTTGCTCAATTCTGTTTGTTTTTTGCATGACTATTCTAACATGTTAATTTATGTTACAAAAAAATAAATAAAACAGGTTCTATGCGATCACTCGAGAGAAGGCGACGGCGGAAGCGATCGACAACCTGATAGCTAGCGAGGTGGCAGAGAGCCCGCTCCACCATGCGATTGAGGAGCTAGGGAGAGATCCGGTGGCGGAGGCGGTGGCGGAGATTCAAGAGAGGCGCGACGCCTTGCGAGAGATCCGAAGGAACCTCATGGCACTCCACCAAGTGCTCTTGGGCATCACCGCCGTGCCTGCTGTTGCCACCGTCACCTCCGTGGACGGAGTGAGAGTGGGAGGAGATCTTGCCAGCCCCAGCGACAGAGCGCCGGCGGCGGCGTTAGTCGGCGGAGGGAAGGGAGGGGTAGGAGGAGGGTTCAATGATTACGAGAGGGAGACTCGGAATCAAGCATATATAGCTATAGTCATTGCTTTAGTACTTGTCTTCATACTCACCATCTCAGTGATCAAGTTTGATATTTATATGAATAATCAACCTTAGCCATTCCCACTTCTTTCTACCTCCTACATTCATTTACTTTACTATCTATCATTATACGTACATATCTTTATGAGTTAGTTATACAAAATAAGCTAGTTATACAAAATAAGCAAGGAATATAGGAAAATCTTACACTACTTTATACACTCTCTTTAATAATCGTGCCCAAAAGTTTTGTGTCATGCTTATTGCGATCCAGGGAATAGCTAATAACATAATACCATTTAAATTTTAGCAATTCATTTTGAATTGTCATAAATATCCTTTAGTGTTTTTTTTGCTTTCTGAGTTCAAATCTACGTTTACTGGTTATGAATCATACATTTCATATACTAATATCGTATAAATTAAACAATTCATGTATGTATAGTAAAATCATATTATTTATACAGTCTCTGGGGAGGGGTATGGAGGAGGGAAGGAGTGCGGAGGCAGTGGGGAGAACTTGCGCCAAGGGGATGAGTTCGCGGAGTTGTGCCGCAACAGTTGGGAGGGGATGGGTGTGAAGAGGGGAGGAGTGCGGCAACGGTGTGCGGCGGCAATCGGGATGAGATGGGTGTGCGGAGGGGAAGGATGCGGCGATAGCGGGGTGCGGCAGTGACACAGAGAGGAAGAGAGGTGCTCAGAGTATGACGACGACAGTGGAGTGCACGGAAGGGAGGAGTGCGGCTCAGGTCGTGACGGCAGTGGAGTAGGTGGTCGTCAGCGTCAATGGGGGAGGAGCTGTGGTGCAAGTGAGGGAAGGGTTGTAATGTAGAATTAGGGTAAATAACTACAATGATAAAAAATATTCAAAAGGCCATGAATCATTAAAAAATCTAGTAGCATTATATGATTTTAATATTTGACGATATTGTAAAACAACCATAAGACCATTCTCACTTAGAGATTGGTGGCAAAATTGTAAATAATTGGAACTTTTTTGTGTGAAGTTAAAGAGGTTGTATTGGTAGGTAATAGTGGACTCTCATTTTGAGACTCTGGAGGTTCTATATTTTATTTTTGTTTTTTATGATGTATGTATTTTTTTATTTTGGATATTTGTTATGTATTAAATTTATTAATTTAAATTAATAAACATGTATTTAAATTTTATTTTTTATTTTAATATGTTTTATTTAATTTAAATATTAATTTAAAAAAATGAAAAAAAAACATTAAGAAACGAAAATTAAAATAAAAGTTAGAATAATTAAAAGACAACATTCAAATTGAAATAGAAAGTACAATACATAATTTAAAATCATAACTTAGAAATAAAAAGTACAATACATAATTTAAATCTTAACTTAAAAATTAAAATACAACATTAGAATTGAAAATTACAATAATTAAAAAACAATTAAACTAGAAATCAAACATACTTCTAATTTGAGTACACATCTTGTTGTGTAACTCGAGTTGCTCGGGGGTCATCCTCGACGTATCCTTCAACAAGATCTTGTAATAAGCAAGTCTTGTTGTGTCCCTCGTGAATGTTGTGATTGCGTTGGAATTTACTTTCAAAGCTTCCAACGTTTCGTTACTTGGTTGCTCGGAGGCGGAGGCTTTACCCTTCCCTTTTCTTTTCACGGTCTTCGTCCCCATCGCACGTTCCTCGGGTTCGGGTTGGGCTTTGCCTCCTTGGGTTGAGTTGCTCGTGAACCCTTTCCCCATATTATTTTTGCCTCTTTTGTTGGAGGGGATGTCGGGACAACTCATTGGAATTTTTGCGTATTTTGCAAAATCTCCCAACAATGTCGGTATTTGAACTCTGACCTTTTGATTTATTTATACTCCGCCAACGCCTTTTGGTAGATGTCGTGGTCGGAGTTGCTGCTTGCTCATTGATCGTTGCACCAGTTGTAGATGGCGCAAAACTCCCGGGTCGTATTTTGAATACGAGCCCAATGGCACTTCAACTGTCGGATAGTGCAAGGCTTCGGCTAGTTGCGTTGCCGGTTGAAGGAGTCGGTGATTCGTTTCCAATAGGCCTCGTCCTTTTGGTTGTTGCCGACGATGGGGTCTTGGCTTGTGTCGAGTCAAGTACGGAAAAGTACAATGTCATCCGCCTCGGTGTAGGCAACATCCACTTTTGTTCGAGCGACACCTTTGGAGGGAGTGAGAGCAAGAGTCTCATCCGAAGCATCGTCGAAGAAATCATTCCAGTTGATTCTGTCGAGTTCTCAGGCTCCCCCGTAGGAAGTGGTTGAAAATGTAGGAGATGATTGGGAAGCGAATTAGGGTGAATATGGAGGAAATGAAAATTGTTGGCCGGGATAAGGAGTAGAATAGAAAAGAGGGTTAAATTGAGAGGGTGAAAATTGAGAGGAAGAGAAAGGAGAATTTTGGCTTTGAAAATTCGGAACTCCGGACGACGAATTGTCCGAACTTTGATTATCGGAGTTTGCACCTTGACTTCGACTTCGGTATAAACCTATTGAATTCGTCATCCATATTTTTGTTTTTTGCTAACTTGTAAGAGAAATGGTTGAAAAAAGATGATTGAAAGATTGAAGAATGAAGATGTATGAAAATGTGAGATTGGAATATAGTATTTATAGATGAATTGAAGAATAAAAAAAATCAAAAAAAAAAGGGAACAGTGCATGGCCTCAGGAGGCTGCACCACGCAGCGCTGGAACCGGGACAGACGCCCACGCCCAAAGGCGGACGCTCGACCCAGCGCCCGACCGCTCAAGTCGTCCACCCACAGCGCCAAACTCTCCCTCGGGACGCCTGCGTCCCAGCTGCCCGGGACACCCGCTACCACTCGCTGCGCATGCTCTAAGTTACTCGTAACTAACACAAATTAACATACTTACTATTAGGAATTGCATATATATTTTGTATAGTCTCTTGTTGTATTGTCCCACATCGGTTGTATCTTAGTTTAGCATCTCTATTGTACATGTACTTATTTGCTGAGGTTTAATACAATTGATATCCTTCCACACATCCTCTATATGGTATCAAAGCAACCTAGGCTCAAGCCATTTTTTCTGATCCTACCCTATTTTCTGCCGTCACATCCAAACTTCTGCCGCCGCCCAATTTCATTTTTCTGCTGTTGCCTATCAATCCATCATGGCAACCGAGCCCCCCATTGTTTCCTCCTCCTCTGCGACCATTAGCAGCAACTCTCCATCCCTTGTCGCTTTCAACACTGCTTCACAAGCCCCCCTCAAATTAACGTCCCTCAACTACGTCGCTTGGAGTTTCCAGATGCGAACCCTATTTTCCGGGTAGGATCTCTACAAATTTGTTGACGGCTCCCACCCATGCCCCGCTGCCACCATCACTACCGATGGTTCCACAGTTCCGAATCCGGCATACACTCACTGGATTCGCCAGGATCAATTGATCCTCAGTGCCTTGATTGGCTCTCTTTCGCCCAAACTGATATCATTCATTGCGTCGGCCACCACATCTCAGGGGGCGAATTCTCGCGCTCAAGAATAAGATTCACAATCCTAAAAAAGGAACCAAATCAATTACTGATTTTATGCTTGAAATTAAGGGTGTTGTCGACGAACTTTCATTGCTTGGGGTATCTACGGATTCTGAAGATCTTGTGCTTAAAGTGCTTAATGGCCTTGATGAATCATACAAAGAAATTGGCTTAGCTATTCAAGCTCGTGAATCCCCAGTCTCATTTGATGAATTGCATGAAAAATTACTTAGTATGGAGTCTCAACTTGCTAGTCGCTCCACTGTTCAATCTGAAGTCCCTGCCACTGCTTTCACGGTGTCTCGCCGTCAGTTCACTCCTGGACGCACAGGTGGTCGAAATGCGCCTAATCAGTCCCGTCAGCCGTCTCTGCCAAACACCCAGGCCCCCTCGTCAAATCAGCCACGCACCGGCTACCAAGGGCGCTGCCAATTCTGTGGCATTCAAGGGCATTCGGCACGCAGCTGTCCGGACATCCCGTCGCTGCCTTCCCGTCAGTCCGGTCGGAACACAGGCCAATTCGCCTACAACTCCCCTTCGGCGCACACTGCCGTTTCGGCTCCGCCAACTCCGGGATGGATTCTTGATTCCGGAGCATCGCATCACGTCACTACCGACCTCGCCAACCTCTCTCTCCACTCGCCGTACGATGGTCAAGACAACTTGATCGTTGGTGACGGTACTCGATTAAATATTACTCACACTGGTCATCTTAAATTTTCTCACTTACCTTCCCTTAAGTTTCATGATTCCCTTGTAGTTCCTATGATGTCTACTAATCTCCTGTCTGTTACTCAATTATGTCACAAAAATGATGTTCTTGTTGTCTTTACTTCCTCTCTTTTTCAGGTGAAGGATCGACGAACCGGGGACATTCTTCTGCAGGGGCCGTGCGTTAAAGGACTGTACGTCTGGCCGACTGACCCAGCTGCCGTCTCATCATCTCAAGCGCTTGTCTCTGTTCGGCAAAATCCTCATTTGTGGCATGCGCGTTTAGGCCACCCCTCCCCAAAAATACTACGACATACTCTATCTATTAATAAGTTAGCCTATTCCAATACGGCTGATTTACACAAATTGATATCCTTCCACACATCCTCTATACTTACCGTTGCTATAGTATGATGGGTTAATATTTCTCTCAGAATATGTATGTATACTATTTGTTCATACTTCATTTATTATATTTATTGGACACCGATTTCTACAAAATTATTTATAGCTTAAATTTTGTGCTTTTTTACTCTGATAATTTAATATTACATGTACTTTATCAACGCGAGTTTACGAGAATATAAATAAAGTATATATAGAGATTTTTGATCTCTCTTGATGAAGATTAACAAATAGTCCCCCTATATAAGATCAATTACGCGATGATTGTAATTCATTTTTGGACAAATTAAATTTCACAGAATGCATTCTGACGATCTACTTAAATTTTATGGATCAGTTGGAAGATACGATCAAATCAATAAAGTATATATAGAGAATTTTATTTTAACTATAAAGCTCGATTTAAAAATATTAGCGTCTTAGATTGAAGATAGAAATACCCGGGCCCTTAATTTCCCCACTTTGAGAATTCTATAAAATTATTTGTTTATAAGTTATAAAATAGTTGTAAGAGGAGCTAAAAGGACATGTAAAAATTGTGATATATAATATCTAAGTTAAGTTTGGTGAAGTTAGGTGAAGAGATATTTGATGTGACACTAGACTCTAGACTCTAGACTCCATTGAAATCAAATACTCCAATTATTGACTTGGTATATAAGTATTATATAGAGTCGGCAGTCAACACCGTGATCCTTTTGTTTCATCTTTCTTTCTTTATTCTTTTGTTTCATTTCTGCCTCCTTTTCTCTTTCACATCTTTAAACAATACAGCTTGCTTGCTTACAACTTCTAATAACAACTTCCTCTCACCGCAATCTAAAGTAACGCGGTCGGTGCCCATAACACCCATGCACCAAATTGCATAAAACCATTATTTTATTTCCATCTCTCAGAAATTAATAAATAAACTGTAATCCATTTATTCTCCATGACTGATATTAGACACATGCATGATTAGCTATCAAATGCGTACTATATAATAGTTAATTCTGTATACTCGAGAATTTGGGCGCAAACCAAGCTGAGGACATTTCATGAGGTAGCAATACACTACTACTACAATCTACAACTAAATTCATTAATGTACAGTACACAATCAAAATTAATGAAAAGAAATTAGTAGTACATATTTTGCTAATTATATCTCCCCATACTTCCCCAAGTTCCAACAAAAGAATTTCATAATTTCTACAATTTTGAAACCCCAACAAAACTAAAATCGATATTCTTGATCGCGATTCTTCTTCTTTCCTTTTGTTAGAGAAAAAAATGTGAATCTAATTTTACTTGATGAAATGAGAATAATTAAAGACTAGAGTCCACGATTAATCATCTCCATATATTGGTTGAGCGATTCTTGTCGCTGCATCCTCATATCCTCGTTGAATTTATTGATGAACGCTTCCACCCTCCGATTCAACTCGTCCTGACCCACCGACGGTTCCTTGCGAATCCTGGCCACCGCCGGCGCCGGCGAATCGTAGTGGGCGCGATCCTTGAACGTCTCTGCCGACTTGGGAGGCAGCACGCGATCCATGGCGGGAGGTGCGTGGTGCTCCCACGTGTCCGACTTCTTCAGGTGCCTCGTGAGCGGCACGTGCCTCCCCTCGGTTATCATTTTCCACGTGCTCTCCAGTGTTTCCTGCTTCTTCGGCCTCGCAACCCGCCGCAGCCCCCTCGCACCTGCTGCTGTTGTTAATTTAATTGTTTAATAAAAACGCGATTAGGAAATGCTTGTGCATTTTTGCATGCTTAACCACACAAATAGAAACGTATAGATCACGAAACCTCCTTGTCTTCAAAGATTTAGTGGTGATCGTGCAGTAACAGAAAGTAAGAACATTTTCCAGCTATTGAATTTACAATTCAAAGATACAGTGAACTTTATGGCCGGTGAGCTTACCTTCAGGGGGAATTCTGTTCGGCTTCCGGTGTACGAATCTGGAGGAAGCCAGGGGTTTCTCCCTCGCCGGAAATAGCGATTCTAATTGAACTTCCGGCAAAATTGTCTTGTTTTGAGGCGGATTGTACGGAAAACTCGATTCACCAAGCACATCCTCAGATTCAGCTCGAGGTAGATCTTCTGTAGCTTCGGTAGTGAAATCGACCTCTGAACCACTCAGCATCACAAGTTTCAAATCCACAACGCTATCTTTAACCTCTGGCATCACAACCTCCGCGGCCACCGGCGGTTCAATCACGGCAGGGATGACAACCGGAGGAGCTAAAAACGATTCAAAAGCCGCGTTGGTAGGCGTTTTGACCGAAAACAACTGGTCCGATCGAACGGCCGCCGCAGATTCCGTGTGGCTGAGGTGGAAGCGCGACGAGGCAGCGATGATGATGATGATGCCGTTGATGATTAGGTAGAGATAGGGAGGCTTCATCCAGGAGAGAACGATCGACCACAGCGCCGGAGCTCCGTTCACCGCCATAGGAATGAAGAGCTTCAGCGCCACAGCTAGCGACAGAAGTCCGGCAGATATGAGAATGGTCTTCGTGGACAAAATCCAACCGGTCATGGCCCCCATCTTTCGAGAGAGAAAAGAGAGAGAGAATATGGTAGGAGTGAAGGGAAGGAAGGAGAGTGGTGGGAAGATTAGAAGGTGGTGAAATTGCCAATATATATATATATATAAGGTGAGGATGGGAAGCACGCGCTTTCTGAAATCTGGGCCGTTCGATTAGGGGACAAAATACAGTGAAGTCTGTAGAAGAAGAGGAGTTGCAAGTTGGATTGGCCCACGTGTGGGTCAAACTAGATTAACTTAATTTCAACTTGATTTTCTTAACTATAATTAATTGCTTTATTTGGAAGTGATTTCAATAGTGAGAAGTGATAATTAATAAATAATCTTAGATGGTAATTAATCCCTTTTAAATCGGCCAACAATGGATAACTACATTATCATGATTCATAAGCCCGATAACTTAACCTCAAACTCTAGAATTTTAAGTACTAATCTAATCCCCAACTAATTAAGTACATCTACAACTACAGTACTATCTTCTGTTAGAAAACTACATCTTCTATTAGAAAGCTTTAAATTTCATGAAAGATAGAGACCATGCAAAGCGTACAATAAATTTATTTTGAGTACGTTTATAGATTATAATAGCTGGCTTTAAAAGTCGTATACTATTTGAATATAAGGCTATGCTCCATTAAATTATTATAAAGTCTATACTCTATAGGGGTATAGTAAAAATGATCATCCGCCCATCTAGACGAAACTTTATACACTTATGAACAATATGATATATTTTACAGATATATATTAATTTTTTTATAAAAAAATAATAAATTTTCATTTTTTTATTGATTATGATATAATTTAATATATATTAATTAATATAAAATGTAATTTTTTTATAATAACTCATATTTTAATATAACATTAGTGATATTACCACCTTAATCGTTTGTGTCTTCGGCAAATAATTGAACAGTATGGTATAGCTCGGTTCTAAATTGAGTGAGATGCACTCTTTGAGCAAGACTTTATTTTTGTTAATTTAATGGATAAAATTTATAGCTTACTGAAATGACCGTTCACTCGTATTGTCCGTTCCTATTGTGGTCGAATCCGAATATATATCATTTTGCTACTATTATGCTTATGTGGATTGGTTAATATGCAAACATGCATGTTGAATTGCTGTATTCAGAAGTCTTGATCATATACAAAAATTAATCTTTATGTAACATTAGAAAAAATATTTTAACCATTTATTTTATAGTGTTTTAATTCTTTTACAAATTAAATTTTTATTTTAATTAATTTTCAAATCTCTAAAATAATATTTCGTCAATTCTCGAAAAATATCTTTTTATTATGTATTTGGATAGTTTATAGAGACTGTATTATTTTCATTTTTTGAGATAATTCTACAAAAGAATTAATACTTCAAATTTCACAAATATTTATAGATCATTTATCTATTAAAAACACATTTTCTATATTTTTCCAAAAAATATATCAATTTTTTCATAATACATCATGTTGGAAAATATAATTTGTAAATATTCGGAAAAAGAATTACAATTGGTACTATCTAAACTATTACAAAAATAATACAAAAATTGGAAGCCAAGTCGAGGAAATAACCCTCTTTCCGCAAGACAGTTTACGCCCCAGTAGTGCTCTCGGTAAGACGTAACGTCCCCAAAGATAAAACGACTTGTCGTCTCAGAGGTGGCAACACCGCAAACCTTCGAGCTCCGACGAACTGAAAAAGGTTGAGGACAAAGCTTATTCTAGAATGCACAAAAAAAATAATGTAACAAGATGCTCTTTGCTTGTGAATGTTTGTATTGTATGTCTTTCTCACGTGTGTAAAATGCATGAAAATTACCTATATATATAGGTCAAATCCACTCAAAATGGGTTGCAAGATTTGATGACAATTAATGTTCATTAATAATTGATGTCCATTAAGCCGCTGGATGTTATGGAGTTACAAGAGTTAATGATAATTAATTATTAATTAAGCCATCTAATATGGACATATCTTTGTCCACATTTATCATAAACTCATTGACCTCAACTTGATATCACAGGTTGATATCAAGGTGTCCCCGGACAGACCATGAGACAAGCCACCAACAGGCCGAGCCAACAAAAATAGCCCTAGGCAAGCAGGTCGACTCACGCGAGGATGGTCTTTGACTCAATTAGTCAAACCATAAGATTTTTTAACCTTTTTAAATATATGATGAATGATAGTCCCACAGTCAATATAAGACAAGTATTACTCTTCATACTTAGCCCCAAACACATAATTTCATTCTTTAAGTGATTCACTTTATACTATTATTTCTCATTTATCAAAAATTAGTTTAGAAAAAAATCAATATACATCATCATCTATTTGAAACGTATCGACTAAATTATTTATTTATCTTAAATTAAATGTCACTTAGACTTAAAAATTCATTCAAACTTTCTTAACCACCGTGTATATATATATATATACACACACCGATTCCTACACATGGATGAACGAAACATAAAATATTTATCAAGAAAAAGGAGAAGAGCAATAAACGGCGGTGGGATAGGAAGCATAGAAATTGCAAGAAGATCCAGGGCTTAAGGGATAGAGGGACCCACAGACTGTGTGTTAATCACCGACCTTTTTTATTCTTTTTAATTGAATGCACTTTTCTTCTATGAAATGGATTTCCAATTGGACTCGACTTCCTAAAGAGAAAGTGAAGTGCAATATATAGCTTTTAGGAATTGCGATATTATAGTCTTACTTACATTATAACTAATTTGTGTACCTCTACGATGCATGAAAAGAGTTAAAAGTAATATAAATAATTTTGATTATAATTATTTAAGACACATAATTATATACTTTTTGTGTAACGATCCATACAAATTCAAATTAAAAAAGAGTAAAATTGTTTCACATTTTTAGTGGAGCACGATGGTTACAACTAAATATAAATAATTTATTATGCACCAAATATAAACATGCAAGAAAAATAATATAATTGATTTATTAGGTTTCATGCTAATTAATTTATCATATTTAAATTTAACATAGATTAATCCAAATATATGGTTAATGTATTTTCTCATTTTAATTTCATGTAAGAATCTTTTTTTATAGAATAAGAACATATGTGGTACATTACAGTCTCTTTGATTTGTAATATATATAATAGATAAAATTGATAACTTATTTTATTTATAAATTCTTTATTTTCGATTAACAATTCATCATTTTCTAAATCATTTTTAATAATTTCACCATTTTTTCTAGTATTCTAATGAGTGATAAATTTAAATGTATTTACATGCAAAAAAGAGTGAGATGACATATAAACTATTTTACGGTTAAAACGGACAATTCAAATTTATGGAATTAAAATATCAAGATTAACGACAATTTTACAATCCGAAAATGAACATATTTTTCTTAAAACAATTCATATATATTTGGTCTCGAAAAAAATAAATAAAGAATAAAATTAGAAAAAAACAATCATTTATACAAAATTGAAGACTTAATATTTAGTGAAAACATGTAACCTATAATTTGGGTAATAAAAATATTACTATACATGTCCCGTTAAAAGTGTGTCATGTTTTCTTATTGGACCGTCAATTATATTCTCAAATAGAAAAAAATTGTTTTTAAAAATTAAGTCACAATTTTTTATAGTCTTAGTTGATAAAGAGAATATAAATATTATTTAAACAAATATATTATTATAAAAACTATAGTGCTACTAATGAGAAAATGAAACTATATTATATTTGTTGTATCATACAAGATTATTTTAAAATTATTTAAAAAATGATATTAATTTAATTTACTTCATAAAATTTTTAAATGAATAATATAATTATAATAAAAATAATCACTAATGATATAAGAACAAATGTAATAATCACATATATATTATATAAATCTTGTATATGTACAAATCCATTAATTATATATATATATATATATATATATTATGGTGAAAGAAATAATTATAATCGACTATTACAATTATGGTTTTAGAATTATCGATTATGATCCAATTACAATTCGATTCAAACGATTTTGATTTCTTTAAAATCCACTATGCATATATTATTGATTATAGATTAATCATTAATGGATAAATTCTTTCTCATGAACCTAATTACATATATATATATATATATAGTTATTTTGATATTTAAAATAATAGTAACTTGTTCATATAAAATTATTTTTTTATATCATATATCTAATTATAATTTTCATCACAATATTTAATTTATGAAATATATTGTACATGTTTTTACATACAAATAAATTAAAAATTAAAAAGTATAGTTATACAAAAAAATTGAAAAGTTACTTTTATTACTTTCATTTGCCAAATAATTGGAATATTAACTTTTATTTGCCAATTATTTGGAAGCTTTAATCATTATTTATTAGTAACTTAAATCATTTAATTTACATTTATGTAATGAGACATTAATTTGCATAAAATTACATAATTGCCATTGAAATTGATGTTCAATTGAAAACCTTGTTTTAATATATATATATATATATAGATATATAGATTATACATATACTTAGGTCCCATTCCACAAGCACACCGTACAATTACGCCATGATAAACTGGAGAAAAAAAGCAGAAGTTATTTAAATTAATTGTTTTGTTTGGTTTGAGTTGGAGAACGTATACTTTGGCTGAGGCGTATGCCAACATACAACAGTTTCATTTTAATTAGCTACTATTATTGAGTTTTTTAGGTATTCTGTCTAATGTTATTTTTGAGTTTAATTATAGTATTATGGGTTTTGTCAAGTTACTTGATTATAATTCTTTCATGAAGATCATTCGCTTGGCGAATGAAGTGGGTCAACCTCTTTTTGGCTTCGGCCGATAAAGCTGCCCGCCCTATGACCCACAACTCAAAATGAGCCTTGCGACAAGAAGCCGGGTGACCTTGTAGTTATTAGGGAGTTAATGCTGGGCTGGGCCGAAGAGTGAGCGGGCGCGGAGAAGGAAAGGCCAAACACTTCGGCCTAACGGGAATAAGCAAGGACGACTGGGTGTTAGCTTGGAGATTGATAGCTGGGGCCGTAAACATCTGGAAAAGGGGGTTTTTACTTATGATATGAATAAATATCAGCATAATATAAATAAGTTATTTATTGCCGGATATTATGTTGGAAGGCTTGTGAGGTTTGTGATGGCAGAACATTTGAGAAAGGGAATTTAGACAGCAGAGCCGAAGAGCTCTGAAGGGGGACCACTAGCGTAGAGCTTATGAGCTATCCATGATAAGAACTAATCAGAGGCTTAACAAATTTGCGCTTTGAGAGACTTCTGCGGGCTTCGAGAGACCTCTGCGGGCTTGGATCAATGCAGGAGGCATGATGATCCAACTATCTGACATGTATCAGAATATTTCTGACACCTCCCAGAATGAGTACTATCCACGTGGAGATATTTTACCAGTTTTACAGGACCACTGCATAGGTGGTGCGCCCTTATAGGCGAGGATTTTATAATTTGTACCATAGCATCAAAGGTTGTTATTTCAGTAATATTACTCATATACCCCTATTATTTGTGCTATATATATATATATATATACCATTCATTTTTCATTGATATTACATTCTACATACTTTACTTATAGGTTGCTCAAATATTTTCCCTCTCAAGTCTACTATGAGCTGACTTGGGCGTCAGAGTCTCTGCCGGGAGAACTCCCAACCATTCTCCGATCTTGTCTTGCAGGCTTTGCCGACAAGTTTAAGACCAAGCTATTAGCGATCGAACCTTCACGAGACGTTAGAGGTATGAACTCCAAACCACTTGGAGTCTTCATATTCTTTTCTTGTTTATTTGTTGTGGATTAATTCATAATCCAACAACTTGCCTTCAATCAATTATTTTATTATTACCTTGCGAAAATACTCACTCGCTCTTGGCGGGCAAATTAATATGTCTGTGAATTATATGTAACATGTTTCGTATATAAATATTAAATTTTTAATAAAAAATATTAATTCTTAGTTTTCGACTAAAATTTATTGATAGGGTATAATTAAATATTGTTCAATACAAAATTATATAAAAATTAAAAATAATGAAAAACGAAAATTATAGCAACTTGTATGTTGATGTGATATTACCACGTCAGCCGCGAACATATGCTAAGCTTATTTTAAAGAATTTATAAGCTTCAATGGCTTTTAAGCTCTTCTAAGAGTTTATAAGATGTGATACCTTAAGAACTATAAGATGTCAAAGTGTTTTGATAAATGAACTTATAAGCTCTTTAAATAATGGCCAAAAATGAAATAACTCATGTTATAAAAACTCTCTATCTTTTTAATAATTGTAATAACAAAATATTGTATATATGGTTATTTGTGTAATTTTATTGTAGATTATAAGTTCATGTCAAAATAAGTTGTGGTGAAACTACTTATTTTTTGAACAGCATAAGCTCCAAGAGCTTATTTTTACAACTTATATGAAGAAACTTAATTTGTCAAACACTTTTAAGGAGCTTATAAGCTCCTAAACAACTTATAAGTTGTTTTAAGGAATTTATAAGCTCAGCCAAACACCCCTTAAATTGTGTCCATCGACAGTGGAATGATCTGATTTACGCTGTTAGGACATCTTTGGTAGTTTGGTTATGATAAAGCATGTCATGTTAAATAAAAACTAGACATGCTAGTTGGGCTGTGTTTTGGTAACTGTATTTTTTTATTTGGTAGCACTTGTT
This sequence comes from Leonotis leonurus, assembly GCA_026898415.1. Lineage (NCBI taxonomy): Eukaryota > Viridiplantae > Streptophyta > Magnoliopsida > Lamiales > Lamiaceae > Leonotis > Leonotis leonurus. Next base: position 791,875 of record JAPKLX010000068.1, on the reverse strand, counting down.
TTGGGTAGTAAGTTAGTTAGAATTGTTATTTGGTAGAAAAGATTGAAAACCCACATAAAACCATTTAAACAAAAAAACAACAAACCCTAGCAATGTATTTCCACTCCCGCCTCTTTCATCATCAATTTCTTGAGAGAGTCCCGCCTCTTTTCATCTGATTGTTTTCTTGTGAAAATTTATCTCAAAGAACATATCATCCTGAAGATTTAGGCGAGCAAACTTTTTCGTAGACTTGTTCATGGAATGACATCTCAAAGCTTGAGTATGGATATAGAAGGTACTTCTTCATTTTATGAATTATTTTGTTTATGTTTTGCCTCTAGATTTTAATCATCTTGTTAATATATATTTTTTATTTTATCTCTAGATTTTAATATAGGTTTACAGAATGTATTTTGCATCTTGAGAATTATATTGTTAATTTATTTTGTTGTTGTTTGACTCTAGATTTTAATCTGGGTTGTTATAGTTTAAGAAGAAAGACTCATGAAAAAATGTTTTTTTAGTAGGAAATCTGTAATGTATTTATGATTGTTTGAGAACTTTGAATTCTTTGAATTTATGCAACAAAGGATTGTAATACTACTGTTATGTGTTGTTTGCTTTAAAGGTTTTTTTCCCCCTCATTTTTTAGTGTTGATTTGAAAGTATTTTTTATCCACTTAATTATGTTGTTATATTGTGTTGATGCTTTGACCCTTCATTTTGATATTGATTTAAAAAAAATTGGAGTAGAAGAATTATATTGCATATATGATTATTTGTACAATTTGAATGTTTTACTTGATGAGACACAAAACTTGTAATACTATATAGGTAGTGGTGCGTCTAGTCATATGGGGAGAAAAAACGAGCTCCCCAGACGTAGTTGGATACAGAAGGAAAAAGAGTCTACTCATTGCATCATTGAAGGAACTTATTAGTCAAAGTTGGAAATCCGACAACAGGTTCCGAGCCGGTTACCTTGGTAAACTAGAAGATGCAATGAAGAGCTCATTTCCTCAAACAGATTTGAAGGGGAATCCTCACATAAACTCAAAGCCATGTTTCTCTGGAAAAAAAGCTACTAAGCTCCATTCTGAATAGAAGTGGTGTGAGTTTTAACTCACGGGAAAATTATCAAATTGAGTGTGAGGAAGAGGCTTGGGAGCAAATAGTGAAGGTATTACCATATACTACCTCTGTCCCACTTCATTAGTCCCAGTTTATATTCAAATTTATTAAAAGTTTTTCTTGAACCATTCTCATAGGCTAGACGAACCACAAGAGCTTGAACTTGGTTTCATTGGGGACTGGGAGAAAATCCATTGTGGCTTATGTTGGTGAAAATTAGGTCGCGGGAACCTCGAATCACACCGATTACTCGACTCATGGGGCCGTTTAAACACATTATTCAAAATTAAGTTCCAACAAACATTTAGCACATTATAAACAACAGTGAAACATTCAGTCATACTAATAAGGTACATCAAACACATTATTTTAAATTAAAAGTTACAAGTAGGTATATCTAAAAAGGACTATTCTTGGTGATATGCATCCCACATAAATTGAGCAATTTCATCCCTTCTCTGACTCCATTCGGTACTTTGTTCCACTGTGTCAACATATTCGGTTGGATCCTCACACTCATCATCCACAATAAGATTGGGTCTTCTCTCATGCAACTCTTCACCAGGATCAATTGACATTTCACATCAGATAAAATTATGTAACAGAAGCATACCATGATTATTCGATTACATGTTCTTATTGGATAATACGAAGTACTCCTTAGTATCCTTAGTATAGCCCATCACATCTTCAAAATTCCAAAGGCACGCTCTATCACATTGCGGGCTTTCATATGCCGCTTATTAAAAATCTCAACTGGAGATTGAGGCTTCATGGTACCAGGTCCCCATTCCTTGAGGTGGTAACGGACACCTTTGTATGGTGTCAAAAAACTTTCAGTATTCGAATATCCATTGTCTCACAAGAAATATTTGCCTACAAAGTTGAAATATGGAAGAAAGCCCTTAGCATATAGAACTTATTAGATAATCTACTTGTTTAAATAAAATAAATAAAAAAAATTGAGTTTAAGATACGATAAAACTATTTATTTACCACGTGTAACTTTCAATCTATTAGTGCAGTTTACGGCATCACGAAGGACCCTCCCGTCGGCAACCAAGCCCTCCCACCCTGGTAAAACGTATGTAAACCTCAACATTTGGTCACACGCAGCTAGCGCGTTTGTACATATATGACCTTTTTGAGTTCGATACCTTGGCTTATCACTATTAGGCACTTGGACTTGGATGTAAGTCCCGTCAAATGCACCTAGACAACCCTGCAAAAAAAAAAACAAACATTATAATTCAATTAATCAAAAGGGAAATGTGTACTTTGTAGAGTGATTTAAATGGAAAATAACTTAGTCTTGAATATACCTTAAACCATTTTCACCTCGTATCCAAACAATCATCTTCAATAGGAATAAATTTCACCAAAAATATACTATGGCTCTTCATAATAGCTCATAACACTTTGTGCACATACATAAATATGGTGTGGCCTGACCTAAGGAAGTCGAAAGCCACGGTGCTATTCTTTTTGTGATGTGCGAGGACTCCCACAAGATAGCAACTTGCTCTTCAAGGATTACATATATATACCGTCTTCCAATCCTCCAAGTTGTCTTAACAATGAGCATAGTCTGTCGAACGCATTTCGATCCATTCACAGTTTGCTAATGCAATCCATATCACTCAACTTAACAGGTCTATTAATATATTTCACTTGATCGGGGATCTTTGTTATCATACAATATGGTTTTTTATATTCACGTCTTTTTCATTTTCTCTTCTTATTTTTAACTTAGACACTCAATGCAAGCATCATTTGCAGTTTATATGCACTCATTGTTTGATCAAGTTTTACGAGAATTAGATAAGTTATATCACTAGTAGGATGCATCTTATATTCCGATTATTACAAACAAATACAGATGATCTGAAAATGAGGCCAAATTTCAATTCAATGCAAAATTATAGTAAATTTATGATACAAATTAGGTCATTTAAAAAAGTAATGCATCATACACAAATGCTAATGTTCCTACTTATTTTTAAACTGTAGTACGTGGAGTTGTTTAGACCAGACCCACTGTCCGATAAAGGGACTCAGTATCGGGCACGAGGAATTTTTCCAGCCAATATACTTCCAATTTATTATTAAATAGCTCGCAAGAGAACAAGTTCGATGTATATTAATAAGTTAACCTAATTCGTATTCTCAAGGAAGGCTAAGCAGGGCTTTATCTATGTTGCAGAACAGAAAGTAATTAAAAAGAAGGGTTTTGGATTTTTAATCTAATTAATCTATCTAGGCGAATTAAATTAAAGAATTTAAAATACGAATTACCTAGGCGAAAATTAATAAAGCAATTAAATCCTAAATCTAAGAACGAATAATTAAAGAGACTGAATTTAAACATGCCTTGAATTGATTAATCAACATAATTGAAAAGGTTTGGATAAAGAATTGGAAATTAATCAAAAGCAGAACAAGAAGAAAATAATTCATAAAGCATTAAAGAAAGCAATAAAAGAACTCACTGATTGAAAGGAAAAAAAATGCATTAAGAACTCCGGGTTTGAATCACGAACGAATCCACAACGAAATTGAAGAACGAACAAGAAATAAAAATCTAGACTAAAAATATTTTCTCTCGTGGTCTAAACCCTAGATTAGAAAATAAAAACGTGAAGTAGATTTGAAGTGTAGTCGTCCCTTGAAAAATCACGCGTGGAGGTTTAAATAGGAGAAGAAAATACGTCGGGCTAGCGAGCGCTAGGGGGTAGCGCTCGCTAGCTTGGCTCT
>JAPKLX010000068.1:763063-787998 GCA_026898415.1 Leonotis leonurus | reverse complement strand
GTCGATCAAAACCTACAATGCATCATATAGAAGACCAAAGCATCAATTCGAACAACAATAATCAACATTATGAATCTAAAATGCGAGAGAAACGAGACCAAAAATGGATAAAACAACTAATTTTGTATGGTAGATAAATATTAAGTTCCATAAGAGAGCAACAATAAACAAAGTCTAGTGCTTCACTTTCACTACAATCCCATGAGATTTCAATCTTGAATCACTAAGCTACAAGGAAGATTTGATAGAAAAGCTAAGACACCGAGTTTTATACAGCCAATAGAACAATAGGCAAGTGGTAATCTAAGTTCACCAAGAAGAAAGAAATAAATAAATAACAAGTAGAATAAAATCAGAATGTGAGATTTGTGAACAGGTGATCCGTACAGAAGAGTAAACGAATAGGTTATTGTATATCCCGCAAAGTAATTCTTCATTGCAAATGTTTAGAAGAATTTAATCATATATCTCATATTTAAAACGAGAGAAACTAAAATCAGGGAAAAATGAGTGGGTCCAACTTATTTGCTAAATATAATCAAATTGCATATAAATTCAAGAGCATAAGAAATGAATTTTCAGATTTGCAACTTATGGAACATAAATCACAATACCTAATGAGACCCACTTCTGAAATTAAAATCAACTTGATATTTCAGCCCCACATCTACATAAGATTCGAAATCAACAAGGTAAAATTCTTAGAAAAAATGGAAGAATTAGGAGAAATATACAAGGAAAATACTCTATATCTTTGCCCCATACCTCTAGCTTCTTGGTATTGGATGAAAATGGCATACAATGAAATTGAAGAGAAGGAACTCAACTGTGTGTGGAAGCTTCTAGTGGAACCTGTGAAGTCAAAATACAAAATAAAGATGAGTGGCAGTAATTGTAAATATCACCAAATATTTTCAAACCTAATTGACGAAACCGGACGAAACGGAGGATATGGGTAGAGCTGTTAAAATGGGCCCGACCCGGCCCGCCAGCCCAAGGTACCCAAAGTTTGGGTCGGGTTGGACTTTGAAAATCGAGGCCCGAAAAAAAACGGGCCTAAAAAGCCCGCCCAGAAAATTTCATGGGCCTACGGAGTTTTGGGCTTAAAAAGTCCGCGAGGTTTTGGCCTTAAAAAACCCGCCCAATACAAATATTATTAATACTTATTTTTAATTAAAACATTATAAATTATAACATTAAATTAATAAAATTAAGGTAATTTACTTATAATATTTTTGCTTAGAGATAAAAAATAATTATTTTATAAAAATTTATTATAAAATCTAAATAAATAATTTATTATACTAAAATTATTAAAATATATATTACAATAATTGGGTGGTCAAAGCCCGCCCGCCCGGTAGCCCGTATAGGGCTGGGTTGGGCTTCATATTTTTAGGTCCGAAACTTTTCGGACGGGCTTGGGCGAGCCTTAACTTTTCAAAAAGTCTGATGACAATTTTAACAGCTCTAGGTATGAGTAAGTTCTAAAACTAATCAAAACATGACTTTTAGTACATGACTTCAATATAATAACGGCTCCTAGATAAAATAACAAGGTTACCAAATACAAAAAAATTGAGGTTAAACAAAACTATACACCAATAAACATGTGTACTAAAGAGGTCCTTATAGCAACTACAATGGTGGGGCTCTTGTCTAGTTGACAATTTTAAAGAGCCCACTTTTTAAAAATTGTATTATTGAGAAACCTCAAAAATCGAGTCTGAACTCTCCTGCAAAAACTCAGCTCTTTAAAATATTTTATTAATTTTTGCCCCTTTTCTTTTCTTTTCTAATTAGTAGATGATAAGTAAATATGATAGGTGAGGTCCATAAAATAATATTGGACCTCTAAAATTATAACTCTACAGTTGTAAGTCTTTTTAATTTCGAAGTTCTTACGTAGTTAGCAATTTATAGTCTTAATATAGTCTCTCCATTGTAGTTGCTCTTAGTATTAGGTATTAGGTAGTAGTAGAGTTGGGCAGTTGGGCTATATTTTGAGTCGCGACACGTGCATAACACTTACCATGTAATGTAGCAATAATACATGTAATGATTAATTCGAAGGTCAAAGTTTTATAAATATAATATATATATATATATATATATATATATAGGGAGTGGTTCAGGTATAAAGTGATATTAAAGTAGGAAATAGGAAATGATCCGGGCCATTAGATCAACACAATCCGACGGCCATGATTAAAACAAAAAACTCGCTGTGCATTGTTTTATAACAATACATAAGGTTATTTTGGCAAATAATGCATTGGGCGGTTATGCATAATTAAGGAAAAAAACAATCATCCCCTATATTCTAGCAACTGCAAAAGGCAGTTTCCTTTTCCACACGCATTCAAAATACAATGCATTTAATAGTTAAATACAATGCATTTAACAGTTAAATGCAATGCATTTGTAAATATAATTGTAACTTAATTACATTTTCACAATGCATTTAACATTTAAATACAATGCATTTAACAGTTAAATACAATGCATTTAAATACAGATAACTGTTTTGATTTAACAATTCATAATATAATGCATTAAGCTGCTACTGATAATGCATAATATCGAATATCACAGTTCACAATGTATATACTCGTAATTCATAAAACAAGAACAATAATGCATTTAATTTCATAGAATTAATTCTCTAATCTAATAATTATGGAAACTAAATATCCAATAATTAAGGATGTGCAACGATTATGGAATAAAATAATTGAGTTCCTGAAAAATAGCATATCATGCAACCACTAATTAATTCGGTTATTCTCTTTCTAGATAAATTTACTTCTATAACCTTATGATTTAATTAGGGCACGATTTTAATGAATTAAAAATCTATAAATGCATCTAAAATTTGAACCGTTAGATCGCCAAAATGAGTGGCTGTGATTCTTTCCTATTTCCTACTTTAATATCACTTTCTATATGATCTATATCCTATATATATATGTGTGTGTATATACGGGTCCCTCTTAGGGTCCCAAGCGCATGACAACTCATTATTACGATATTGTTCTTCAATTCGTAACAAATGTATTTAAGTAGACTACACGTAATATGCACCGATTGCAAAAGAGTTTCATTTACAATATTTAGTTTGCATATTATACATAAATTAATTAGTAGTTACTTTAATTTAAAGGTGAAAGAGTAACAGTGATATGACATTTTTGTTGAGGCCTTTGTTTGGTAGGTAAAATATAATAGGATTAGATTAAATTAGCTTACTATAAATCATGTATTTGGTAGCAAATGTGGTTAATACGTCGATCCGCTATTAAACACTAGGTCCGTACTAAAATCATCATTTTCCCCTATATTTTAATCATAAGGAAGGGGTGAGATTAAAATAATCCTTATACATCATACAAATTTAATCTTATCATGCTATATCTTATATTGGCTACCAATATGACTCTATAATATATACTCCTTCTCTTCCTTAAAAAGATGTATTTTTTGTCATTTTTTTTCGTTCTTTAAAAACATGCACATTCTATTTTTGGCTATTTATTACACTTTTTTATAGGCCTCAATCTTCAAATCAACTATATTTTATATTTTATATCACCTTTTTGTGGGTCTCAATCTCCACTACCATTCAAATTAATTATATTCTAACAATTAATAATACTTTTACCACTTGAGTCAACTACATTTTATTAAAACTCGCGCCGGATTAAATGGTGCATGTTTTTAAAGAACGGAGAGAGCATATATGTAATATCATTATTATAAAAAATACTTTGTCTGTCTCACTATTTTTGGGCCCAATAGTCAATAAAATACTCACAAATTTGGTCAAATAAAGCCAAGAATAATGTGACAGCATGGTGTATAAATTATGTAATTTTTTAACAAATATTGAAATATCTACAACATCCTTACTCGTTTTGATTTCTAAGGATGATTTTCTAACTTTGTATATATGTATATGAGATGAAACGGTTTTATCTAACACTTCAAAATAGTGGCAATATTCAAAAAATTTATTTATTTGTATCGTTAGGGATGTTAATTTGGCCTGAATGTGCGGATTGATCCGAACATCAATCCGAAATTGAAGAGAGTTATGGTTGAAAATTTATGACCCGAAATATTTTTTAGTCCGAATGGGTTGGACCGAAACAATATAAACCCGAACCCGATAGGATTAGCCCAAAATATGAGCTGGTTGACCCAATTAAACCGAAAGAGAAAATAAAATAATAATTATTTACATAATATATTTGACTTTCTAATACAAAAAAAAGTATGTATCATACCCATTAATTAATCAATCACTTAAAAATTAATTATGACACAATTTTGTTTCAATATCATTACCTTTTTTCTTGAAATTTAATCATATTTAAATTTAATATTTAATTATGTTTAAAATTTTATTTTATTTGTTATGTTTTTCATATATGTATTTTTTTAAAATATAAAATCATAAAAAATATACATATATGTTAAACATTTTCATAAATATTCCAGCATAATTGGCCCGGTGGGTTAGCCTGAAAACCGAAAATTTAGAGTTAGGGTTGTAAATTTTCAACCTAATTGAACCCTAACCGAATAGACCGAGTGGGCTAACTTGATTGACATCCCTACACATTGTTAACGAATTATTTGTTCAATTTATTTTTTCATTTATAGTAAGTTAACTCCTATATTCATTACACATAATTAAACTAAAATTAATAAATTAAGTGTGATCCAAACATCATTTAATATACAATACATACAAAATTAAATCAATTTCATAAAATTCATGACAAATCAAATTAACACTAATTCGTGAACAAAATGAGTATTTTTTTTATACATCTCTTAAATTGTGTAAACTTCATTCAATATACGATTATTAAAAAAATTTCATAATAAATTTTAAATATCAATATTTACAGATTATATTTTTTTGTTGTGATAATGAAGTATGTTGATAAATAATAAAACAGCTAATTAGGCATGGTTCAACTTAAAGAAACACTGAGGAATAAATTAGAGCATTTTATTAAATTGACTAATGGCACAATAATATTGAAATGTTGTATATTTCAGTACAGATAGACCTCACACAGTAGCAGCAATTTCAGTGTCATATACTCCATATAGTTCTATTGTTATACTCCCTCCATCCCAACTAGCTTGGAGCACTTCTTTTCGGCACGAGAATTAAGGAGTTAAGGAGTGTATATTGAGTGTATGTTTAAAGTATAAAATGATGATAGAAATATATATTATTTAAATTTGTGTGTGAAATAAAAGTTTCCTAAAAATGAAATGACTCAAGTTAGTTGGGACGGCCAAAAAGGAATACGACTCAAGTTAGTTGGGACGGAGGGAGTAGTAATTATTTGAGTCTTGAAGTTAGTTGAGCAAAATAGTGGTGCACGTTGCTAAAATTAGCATCAATTTCGTTGAAACTAATTTATTTAATTAAACAAGATCTTGTAATCATCGTATTAAGAATTACTTGACACAGATTAAGGAATTTAAGCTAATTACTTAATTGCATATGAGGAACATGCGTGCAGTCGCATGTATTGACCCAAGTGTGAAGGTCATTTAATTCATTTTTTTCTTCCATTTAATTAATGTCAAACTAGTAGATGTAACTAACCATCTTGTTTCTTTGTTGATATTTTAATATTGTTCACACCAGAAGATATATGATTGGGCCACATATCAATACAGAGAGAGAGAGACTCCGACTGATAAAAGATTCATTTTTGTTTGTTTCTGTATGTATTTATTAATTGTACCTCAGTTACGTACTTCAAACCCTATTTTTCCTCCGAATTGACTTAATGTCACCGCTCCTAGGCTACTATCATCACATTATTAAAAAAGAATAACAAAAGCAACATGAAATAAAATGTAGAGTACAGTATTAATGTTGAGCATTACGTAAACTATCCATGACTTAATATATATGGTTGTTAACAAGTCCATAAATGTCAATTACTTAATTACGTAAAATTTAATAGGCGGTGTGTAGAAGTAGAAGTAGATGAGATGATATATGGAGAATTGAAACAGACAAAGAATGAGACGTCACATAGAAAATGTATGGAGTGAAAAGATCCCATAGATATTGTGGTCTGCTGCAAGATAAATGAACAATCGATGGTTTTCTTACTAATAATTAAAAATTAATGGTAATAAGTAGGTAAGGTAGCCCATTCATATATATGTAGATGGCTACTACTGATTGGGCGGTTAAATGGAAAAAAGAAATGAAAGATAATAATTAGAGAGGACTGAGGAGTCGATATCCATAACGTCCAGTTGACTTGACTAACCCCAACTTCATAAATCCAACTGCACAGGCAGAGGCAGACACAGCCTATAGATTTCGATAACATATATCACTACTCTATCCTTTGCCATTTATTAAGAGCACCCGCAACACACGTCTCTCGGGCAGCCCGAGAGACCGGCGCTGCGGGTGCGAGGAGGCCACTGTGGGAGGGAGGTTCGGGAGCTCGGGCTCTGATGAGGGAGGCCAGACGTGGGAGGCCGAGACTAGGGAGGGAAGCGCACTAACACTTTATCTTATTCTTCATACATATTCATCTATAAATATCGCACTTCATCTCATTATTCATATATAAATTTAATGTTGTTTTAGGTTACTTTAAAATTTTAAATTAATTAATCAATTAATTGAAAATAGATATTTGATTTAATTTCGTATTTATTCATTTTATATTTCATATTTAAATTAATAAATTAAATTAATAACATTTTTACAAAATAAATTTAAATCAAATAATTATAAATTAAAGAAGAGAAACTCAACATCGAGAAACTCCTACTATAGAAAAAGCACACAACATCTCTAAAATATGTGGACCCCACCAAAAAGTTCTATTTTATTACCAAAAGATATAATTGTAGTATATTACAAAATGAATATATATTAATATTCAATCATATGCACCATCACTTTTAGGCCAAAATGCGACTTTATTTTTCCACAAATTTGACCCAAGGTACTAAGAATTTTCTATTTAATTTTTTTTCTAGACTATGAAAAAAAATATAATCATGTTTTCTATGATTAGTAATTTTACATTACCTAGTGCTAGTTTACCACCAAACATATCAAGTTACTTCATGCTCCGTCAAACTAACTACTCACTCCGTCCCGCTAAATGTGGTTATGTTTTCATATTAAGTCGTCTCACTAAAAATGGTCACTTTCCTAAAAAGAAAACAATTTTATCTTTAAAATACATTACTCCTTTTTTTTTCAAAACACAACACTTCACTTTCATAAACTCTGTGTTGAACCCCTTATGGCTGCATTTAGCGGTCACTTTCATAAACTCTGTGTTGAACCCCTTATGGGTGCATTTAGCGGGACAGAGGGAGTACAATTTTTCACACACTTTTGCGAAAATCTAATTAAATAAATGTACAAATTGTGCAAATTTGAATTTAGTGGTGGGCATGTTGGTATCACTTCTATATTACAATCACAATTGAATCGAAATTGTCAGTTTTTTATGAATCGAAAATGAATATTTACAATTTTAGTACTGAAGCACATTCTCCATCAAATATTTGGATATCGGTTATAAGTTACGATCATTTAACTAAAGAATTGAAACTTTTCATACCCAACAATTTGTAATTTAGTCTTGTTTTTTTAATTTATTAAAATATTTTATTTGATTTATAACTTAAATTTATTTAGTTAAATTACTATATTTAAGTGTGTAATTAAATATATAAATTCTTATTTGAAAAATTGAAAGTATAGCCACGTCGGAAATTTCAATTTCTAGCCGAGCTTTTTATTTACATTAAATTTGAAGAGAAATTAAAAAAAAATTAAATTTATGATATAAATATAAATTAGAAAATTATGTATTTTTTTATGATATTAATTTTTTTTCTAAAATGATGCGCATGTAATGTTTGGATTGCTGGTATTATTTGTTTTTTTTTAAACTAATCGGAAGATTCGAAACATGGAATAATCGATAAAAAAATAAAGAATTTTTTTTTAGTTCCAGTTGGTACTAATCAAAACCGATTGAATAACCATTAACTTTCAGTCTCTAGCACCCCTAAATAGGATAGATGTTTCTTTAGTTTTTGGTGTGTTCTATATTTCTTAAATTTTAGATATTCAATTAGTTTATTATTAGTAATTGGATTGTTGTATTAATTGAATTTGTCTATTTATTAAAAATGAAAAAAAATAATGAATATAATTTTCTCAAACAAATCAAAATAGCAAGATGAGTCACAATTTTGAACCTTATATGATATCTATTGAAGTTATCGTTCTTGTTACCATTTTTTGTATCTACAGTTGAATATAAAGATTTCATCCACCGCATAACACTTATTTTGGATAAATACATATCTATGGATAAGGGAATTTTGAAATAGAAATATAAGACTCGAAAATTTTCTATTGTTGTCATGAATTCACAACTAAACATATGGATCCTTAAGATTTGTATATTCTTTATAGTGTAATATACCAAAATAGTAAGTCTTCAAAGAAAAAAAAAATAAATTTTAACCACCTATAAAAAAATAGTAAAATATTGGCACTTTTTTTGTAAAAATATTTTAATACCCTTAATTTTAATTAAGTTTGAAAAATTATGAAATTTTCTCCACCTACGCTCCATAATCCTAGTTGCCATTATAATCTATCACTATAGTCGCCCCCATCGCCATTGTTGTTCGTAATTACATGAGCACGACTAATTTTGGTTATGTTCGTGTAATAACACGACCAAGATGATAGCATACTAAAGAAATTATACAAGTACGACAAGTTTTGGTTGTGTTCGTGTAATCATATAACCAAGATGATAGCATACTAAAAAAATTACACAAGCATGACAAATTTTGGTTGTGTTCGTGTAATCACACAACCAAGATGATTATGGTTTAGTTTAGGGTTTAGGTTTTTGGGTTTACTTTATGAAGTTTTTATTGTGTTTTAGTTTAGAGTGTAGAATTTAGTTTAAGGTTTAGTTTAGCACGTCGAATTTTTATTGTGTTCATATAATGACATGACTAAAATTCTAGCATAATAAGGTAATTACACGAGCACCACGCGTTTTTGTTGTTTTCGTACATGTAACCACACGGCCAAAATTCTAGCATAATAAGGTAATTACACGACCACAGTGACTCTTTATTATGTTCGTATAATCACACGACCTAGATGATAGCATACTTAAGAAAATTACACGAACACGACAAGTTTTGCTTGTTTTCGTGTAATCACACGACCAATTTTCGTGCAATCACGTGATTAAGTTAAAGTAAATGAAGGGTATAATTTTGTACATGTTGCTAAATTTTACTTTTTTATTTGAAGTGGCTATTATTTACTTTTGTTTTTTAAAATGACTATATATGAACTTGCCCCTTCTTTATATATCCTTTAGTTTTACCGAATCAAACGAATATCACAAACATGTATCTCTAAAATACACAAGGATTTTTTTTTTAAAGTTATTTCTTTCAAATAGAAATTTTAAATAAGTTGTGTCTTGCTCAGACCAATAAATACAATTGAAATTATAGTTGAAGTTAATAGTAGAAAATCGAAATCAATCTAAATATAAAATGGTTAGTTTTAATATTTTTCAGTTAATACGAGACCTGTAAAATTTCCAAAATTACCTATAAATTAAAGATAATTTTAATATATAGCAAACATGATGCATATGACATGACTATTAATATCACACACGATAAATTCACACTTATGTTCATTTTTTTTAGGACGAAGGAAAAAATATATATAAGAACAGACATAAGAAATGCCTACAAAAAGAAAGTCCAGCAAAACACCCAACAAGTGTATCTAACCACACACACAAACATACAATCTAGACAACTAAAAAAGATTAATACACCGTGACCTAAAACTTTGCCCAGATACGTCACTACAAACTTTCTTTCCAACTACCCAGCTCCATACCACATATTTAATCTCCCCAATCAATCTATTTATTTTCCACTCTCCATTTTTAAAGACTATCTCATTTCTATCTTTCCAAATTATCCACAATACATTCTCAAATCGCAGCCAATACATATCTATGTTTTTTACTTTTCAGTAAGTTGCAGAATTGAATAAAGTTGGTCGTAGCCACATTAGACAAAATGACTTGAATGCCTAGCCACTCCAAACATCGGCTCCACAGCTCCCAAGTCACCCGACATTCGACAAACAAGTGATTAATGGAAACCTCGGCATTCTTACAAAGGGCAAGTAGATGACTCATTAGGCGGTAGGGCACTTCTTCTTACCAATTCCGTTTTAGTAGCACTTTTACGGAACACCACCCTTCATGTCGTTGCTTGTACTCTTGGGGCTGCAAAGTTATTCCACAAAAACTTACAACACTGCACAAAGATGTTTTTCACGTTCTTCTTCCTCTCCAAAAGTTTTTTATATCCACTCTGGACCAAGTACTCTCAACTTTTATCAAAAATTCACTTCCAATTGTCCGAAGTATAAGCAGTGACCTGCATGAAATTAGATCAAATAAGCTTTTTAGTCTGGTTAGTTCCCACTCCCTTAGATCTCTCCTCCATCTCAAGTTCCACCTCCATCTATCAAAATGAAAAGCAGCAAGCGGAACATTCAGAAGCGAGCTCCCATCAGAGAAAACAATTGCACGCTATCCTCAACCCAATAACACGCATTTCCCACCATACAATCTTTGTCGATACAACTCAAGTACTTCTAGCTTAGCTCGTGTAGTCACAAACAGTAACAGATTTAGGAGGTGATTGCTCCAATTATCGTACACTTATGTTCATATTAAAATACAACTCAAGTTATAAATTTATATTATTAAATTTTATTAATTTATTAATTTTTTATTTTTGTATTCTAATATAATATTTTTTAATTTAATCCCACCAAATTATTTTTTATGTATGCCACTCAGCCACTGGTTAGTGGTCATGAAGAGTAATGTTTTTTCTTGGTGATAATACATAAAAGTACACATTTTGAGAAAAAACATGAATATTTTACCTATTCCTTTTGAAACCATATTAAAAATACACATATCCTAAATTATCCTCAAAACCCACCTTATATCCTTAATGATAAAATAATAAAATTATTAATTGTTTGGTATAATTATTCACTATTTTTTCAAACCGCCAGGAAAACTTCGTAAACCGCTCGGGGCAGTATGAGATTTTCCTAGCAATGTTTTAGTCATAATTTCAATTTAATCTTATATCACGCCCATCACACTTCCGTATAAATAAATTCTATATTAATACCAACTTAAGTACCTTTTTGACCAATAACATGTCAGGGGTCGTATGAGCCGGAAGTTTTAGAGACTGTGTCCAACCACCCGGAGCATTGTATGGTTTCCAGACGCTGATTCCTTCAACATCTTACAGCACTACCCTCGTTCGTTTCCTACTCGGGGCATAGAGGTTTTGGTTGGTAAAATAGAAAATATAAATATGAAAGATGATGAACAAAAGTCCAATATTTTTTTAAGGAATTATAAAATATTTATTACATAGTAAGTAAATCTCCTTTAGAGAGGAGAGTAACTTGTTTAGCTACCTATGGTAGCTGGAAATGAAACTTGCATATACTAGAAAGAGAAATAAAATGTTTATTTTGAAGAAAACTTAGAAGATTTTTCGATAATCTAAACTTTCTCCATAGTCTGGTTTATATAGGAATCTCTAAGCCTCCTATCATCTCTGCATTATTGTCTCGGATACCTTATCTTGTGGATGATCCTTTTTTCACATGAAGCTGGGTCCAGATAAGGCTGCCGACACAATTATCTTGTAGTGGTCGGACCCCCCTTCCTTGAATTATTTTTTTAAGTTAGTGGTCCGTCTCCATTATTGTTTCATCGACGATTCTTTTTTGGGTGGAACATCTCTTTCTGACACCCACCTTTATCTTTATCTTTTTCTTTTTGGCGGGTGCTTCTCGATCACATGCTCTCGTTTATTGAAAGCTTCTTCTACTAAACCTTCAGATGACTCCTTTATTTTGGTTGGCCATCCTTTTTTGGACGGGCCCTTGGAGCTCGTCCTTTCAGGGAAGTATTCTTCTCCCCATACTCATTGGCTCGAAATTTCTTCTTATCCTATTTAGGTAAGAAGCATTTTTCCGAACTCGAGTTCTCGTTGGGATGGGCAGTCCGAACAGATCTAGAACTCTCAATGGCCAAAGTGAGCCATGTTGCAGAATTTGCGATGAGTTTCTTTGCTCATTGCCATCTTGTTTTCCCACGAAAGAGTTCTTTTTCTTTCGAACAAATCTTCCGCGAACTTGGTTGTTTTTTACTGTCATGGTATTTAATAGGAATGTTCCATTCGTCGAGTTCTGGAAGAACTTGAATGGAAACTTGACTTTGTTCATTTCCGTGAGACAGACCCATAATCCCTATGCTCGCCTCGTTGTGATTTGATCATCAGAAATTTAGTTGATCATTGGAACTTCATTAGATGTTGCCTTAATTTGGTTAAAGGCATCCGTTCGGGATCGTCGTAGACTTATGAGGTGAAAGGCCTCATAGTTCCCCTTCCCTACTACTTCTGGTGCTGCACTTATGAAATACAACTCCAATGTATCACCTCGGCAAAGTTGTTCATTATTTGCCCAGGTTTCGTGCACTGCTTCCTGGATCCATCGAAGTAGACCCTTGATCTCTGGAAACGATGGAGACATAATATAAACTGAGGCAAGTGCCCCAAATTCATACCACTGCTTGACATCTTGGGGTTTTAATCCCGACATCATCCGTACCTGCGGATATTTTCCCGAGACATCAACCCTGCTAGAATTAGGATTGATATCTACTCTTGTAAGTAGTTTCTCCCAGTACGCCTGGTAGACTTGTTCAGAGGAGGATAAAACAATCATGTTAGTATTAGCCTCATATTTGTCTGTTATTCCCTGAGACTAATCTCTCCCTCTTTTTCCTCAGAGGTGGCGGGTTGACATGATGGTTCAGGTGGTAAAGCCTTTGCATCATCTTTTTCTTGAGTCAGTGGTTCAGACTCCACTGACTTAGAACTTGCTCGAGGGGTATTCGATTCTCCTTCTTCCGGTTTAGGTGCCAGAACATTAGAACTTGCTCGAGGGGTATTCTGAGTAAAGGTAAACAAACAGGCTCATATTCTACCAGAGACTTTCGTCTTATCTGTAGATTGCATTTTCTCCATCTGATCAGCATGGAGAGTGCACTCGTCCCACTCCTCAAGAAGCATTTCCAAATTTTCTCGGAGATGTCTCTTGGCTAGGATGATGGATCCAATCTCAGCAGGCTCCATCCCTTGTTAAAAATTCTACAAGAACATTTTCATGAGATTTTAACACAACAATATCATAAACATAATATTGACATAAAACTTGTCACCTAAGTAATCTAGCCTTTTCAGGCTTTGATTCTATGTTGTTTTTTAGGAAAGCTTTAACCTGTGTATTGTCAACTTTTAAAGTAAATTTCTTTGCTAGTAAAAATAAATGCCATTTTTTAAAGGCCTTCACAATTGAGAATAATTCATTTTCGTTGATATGCCATCTAATGGCCTCATTTTCTGGAACAATTCACTACAATATCTGCACAGTTCTTCCTCATATGAAGTAATCTTCATTAGCACAGTTGTCCACCAATGATCACTCGCACTGTATAAAGGACCAGATCGTCCACATCTTGTGGTATTGAGAGCTTTGGGAGATTTCTACATTCCTCCTTTAGCTGTTTCATTCATTGTCGATGTTCTTCCGTCTAGATGAACGGAACATCATTTTTTAGCAAACTGCTAAAGATCTTTCTGTGTTTTGCAAGATTTTTGACAAACATTCATGCAAAATTAACCACTCCTAGAAAACTATGAAATTATTTTTTCTCTTTCAAATTTTCAAGAAAATTTTGAACCTTTTGTATAATATGATCCTATAAAGTAATTCCAAATTCATCTATGTCGATTCTCAAAAAATTCATTTTTTGGGTTGCAATTACTGCTTGTTTTCCGATAGTACTAATCCTTCCTTGTAACAAACATCTGCAAATAATTCAAGATGTTTGATATGTTCATCCACATCTTTTGATGTTATTAGTATGTCATCAATATAGACAAACATAAAAGAAAAGTAATCTTTAAAAAGATTATTCGTTTTTTCCTGGAAAATCTGGGGAGCATTAGTTAACCCCATTGGCATTGCATTCCAAACAAAATGCCCTTGTGGTGTTGATAAAGCTGTAAGTTTCTTACTTTATTCCTCCAGGCGAATCTGGTAAAATTCTAATTTGTAATCAAACTTTGTGAAGACCTTAACATTTCATATGCAGTTAATAAGGTGATCTCTACTTGAGATAAAATATCCATCAAACTTAAGAATATCATTAATCCTTTTGTAATTAATGACAAGTCTGAGTTTACCTCTTTTGATCTCACCATGATTCCTTACCAGAAATCCTGGACTACTGTAAGGAGAATTGCCTGGTTCGATCAACTTCAAATTAATGTGTTCTTTAATAATGATTCTCATATCCTCTTGGTCTTTTAAGTTCATCAGGATTGGTCGGAACCTTACGAACTCATGCACCCTTTCTGGCTTTACTTTTAAGGTTGCTTTGAGTTGGTTCTTCACCCACCATGCTAAAGGATTCTCATTGTAGTATCTCGAGATTTTTCTTTTAACATCTGCAAGAGAAACCTGCATTTCAACTTTAATTTCTATGTTATAAATTAAAGATGTCTAAAGGATATGGATTTCCTTGATATGAAGATCCCTTCCTCGGATACAGCTAAGCATTGCTTCGCTGGACCTTCTTTGATCTTTCATTTTTGGTTGACGAAGTTTTCCTTCATCCACACCACATTTGCTGCGAAAAACTACTGGTATTTGGCGATTAAAAGCCCTTGCAGCCATTGAACAATGATTGTATGCTCACAATTGGTTGTGAACACCAATATTCTCCTTTCATTGTCCCGCGTGTATCTTTTGAATATCTGTAGGAAGTTATTTCCCAACAGAATATCTGCTCCAGTATTATGAAAATAGATTGGTGGAGTTTTAACCTTATACCAAGGTGTTTGACCCGCTCCCCCAATTAATATTTACATCTCTTTTACTCATTTGGATAAGAGTAAAATTCTTTTAGAGAAATCTCTTCCAGCAATTTGTGGTAACTTATCCTCAACTTCTGCTGGGAAGATTCCTCTTCTTACTATGCAAATTCCTGCACCGGAAGCAATATAAGCAGCGAAGTATTCTGCCTTATATTTTTCATATAACACCCCGATCGGAATGTATATAGAGAATGGACTCGTCATACGATTAAAAATCATTTTTCCTCTTTCGTAATTCTCTTTCCATTGTCAACTTGTTTGCAAGGTTCGTATTTTTCCAGGAAATCAAGTCCTAGAACCAGAACATCTTCGCGTCCTACTCTGCCTTTGATATCCATAATAAAACCCCCAATATCTAGGATTCCATTGTAATGATTGATAGAGGCTGTTGTAGATAATACAAGACACTGCATGGAAAGTTATTTTCCCATCTTGTAGTATCAAATTTGATTGTCATTCCTCTTCCATGGTGATTGAGGTTGACTCTCTTGGATAAGTTTCTTTCCAAAAGATTGAGATATAATTTTATCTCCTTGGAAGGATAATCTTCTTGTGCTTATCTTAAGACTTTGATCATGTCTTATGATCAACCTTTCTTGAATTTAAATGTTGACTTCCCTTCTTTGTGGAATCTTCATTCTGTCAGGACCAATGGCTGTTGTCATCTTCTTGAAAATATCAGGTATTTCGATGAACTGCTTTCCTAAGAATAACTCTGTATGATGAGAGTTGGAAAGCGCATACGAAATCTAATATGTTATTGAATAAGGTGTGTTACCCTCATCCAATAAGTACTCCTTTCGTTTGAAATCCTGATAAAGGGTCAGGGCTTTATTGAAGCCCGAGTCGTTGAGATTGTAGGCAATCTTGGAATAAATAATCCCAACGACTTGGGCTGAACAAAGATTAACCGCGATGGTTCCCATCACTGAATCTTGCAGGTTTCAGATCCTCCTATCAAATATTGTTATGTTAATTGGAGCGTCAATCCCTGTGAACGTCGTTGATTTGAGCACCAACTGTATTGCCCCAATATATATCCATTTCATTTTCTTGGAAATCTCTAGTTTAAGCTTTTCCAAATCTTTGTGTATGTCGCTTGCTGGAATCAATTGCATCTCCACCTGATTTCCAGTAAACTCGATCGGGAATGACATCTCTCATCTGGTAATTCCGTAGACGATGTGATATTTTCTTCTTCCTATACTGAAGTTCCTAAGAACACTGTCTAGATTATTTGCATTAAAGCCTTGATACTTTTGAGTGTTTAAGCTTTTCTTCATTATTTTGTCGATTAGGTTTGGAGAGATCATAGTTTGACTGGAAAATCCAATCCAATCTTCTCTTTCTTGATGATAAGATTCTGCTTCAATCCAACAATTCTGTAGATCCATCAGATTCTTCTTCTTCACTAAGGATTTTTTCCTGCTCCTATGTACTCTCATCTGAGGGTATATCTTTGAACGAGTAAACTTGTACCAACTCTTGATAGTAGATGGCATCTTCGATGTCTGGTGTAGACTCGAACTTTTGCATGCCTCTCTGTTCATTATTTCATTAGCTTTTGACTGATGTTGGTAGATCGTGAAGAGTTGAAGGAACTTATTAAGCGCCTTTTGATGTAAGACAACAAACCTTAGATTATAAAGCGCCAATAAATACTTTCTTCTTTTCTCTTTATCGAATCCTTCATAATATCATTCACCGATGAAATGATATTTGAATAAGACACTCATCCTTAGGATAATTTTGGTATAGGATTCCTCGATGAAGCATTGATTTTTCAACTCAGTGTGGAATCCTTCCCAAGCGATTTTCACCACGCATGCAAGATTAGTTTCAAGAATTTTCACTAGTCCTTGTTTGTCGAGGTCGAGTGTTGCTGCTACAATCCGCATCGATCCTCCCCATTCATCTATTACTGATTCACGATCCTTGAAACTAACTTCATCAAGATTGAGCATCACTCCATATGGATGAATGGGATCAAGGGTGGCCTTTCTAACCGGTGAATCATGGATTCTGGGTTGTCGCCCCCTTCTTATTCTTTCCATAAGTACGGCCTCATCTAGTACAGTCGAGGTATACGATGGTCTCGCATGGAAATCACGGGCTTCCGTTATGACTTCTTCGGGTGGTGCTTGTTGATTTAGTGACACTGTTATGTGTGGAGGAGTATTGGCTTCCACTATCTGATGTTAGTTCATCTTGAGATCAACCACCTTCACGTTAGCAAAAGATTCTGCTAGCTCTTATAGATCATCAAGTCCGATTCTTTCAAGGTGATTCGTGATTTTTCACCTTGAAAAATTCGTACATATCTTTCTACTTGAGGATCTTTCCCCTTTTCCTTTACAGGTAAAAGATATTTTGGTCCTTCGGTGAATAGCATCTTGTTCATATTTTATGAACGAGATATGTTCTCCAATTGGCCTACTCGACTCTGAATATCTTTCAAGATGGTTATGATTTCATCTTATTGAGTAGATATTCGGTTTATCTCCTGGGGTACTCTGTACAGGCAGTTGCCGAAGTTATGCACTGTCTTCTGGATCTCCCTTAAATCAATCGAGAGTTTTGAATTATCAGGGTTGATTTCTTGAAGGACTGGAGTGAACTCCCTTCTTTCTTGCTTCATTCAAAATGGGTAGGATGACTCATTTCCCTTTGCGTTCCACCTCTCTTTGAAGTGAACGGCCTACTCGGAGTAGATCTTGGTATCTACTAATCATGACGATAATCTGTGAACTTTCATTTACGGATATAGGAACATGAGTTCTTTCGTCTAATTTGTCAGCCCAAAAAAGAAATTTTTCTTGGTGCTTACTTTCAGTAATCTCCGAATTTTGGAGAAAATACATATAACAAAAGCATCTCAGACAATTGTCCGGATCCATATTTTTCTTGATGTCTCCCTCGTTAGGATAAATACTATTATGTAATAAATAATATATAATTTCTTAATAAACCTAAAGCTCTGATACCATTTTTAAAGCGCGGATAATATATTGAAATTAATCTGTTATTGGCACAATAGAGAATATTTTGTCCGTAAATAAACACAATATTCAAGAATAATTAATACCAGAAAGTGGTTTTGAAACAAACAGTAATATTTTCTTCATAGATTCTTAAAAAATGGGTAAAATGTTCATTGTTTTTTTGGAAGTGGCTACTTTTATTTTCCACCCTTTTTCTTCAATAGACGGAAAATTTCTTAAAAACATATATAAACCCATTATATTTTGTGTCCAGTAAGATTTTGGACTTTACATAATGCATTTTTATTTTAATTATAAAGAAAGGTGTAGACACACGACAGTTAATCTGTGTGAGTAGCGTAGAGAAGAGTCATTTTGTGATCGAAAGAATATTCTTTCATGGCATATTCATATTCATATTTATGACCTTTCTTGCCCATTACCTACTTTATATTATATTCATATATATATAGAGCCGTAGTATACTTTTTGTTCTCTTTGTATCATTTCATTATTTTCTTTTACTTTAATTTCTTTGTGGCAGTAGTCATCCCATGCAAGTCTAGTATACGCTGTTTCACCAAAATTTAATATATGGAGTAATTGTATAATTTGAAAGTATGAAAATAAACCACTAATTAAAAAAAAATTAACTTTCTAGTAGTTGAACGGGTGAGCAAATTGGTATCAATTCTCGGTTTCAATCAGAACCATTACTTATTTAATAATCGAAAATCTATTTTACGGTTCTGGTACTAGAACCGATTTCCTTCCTTATTATAATGTCGTGTATCGATTCTACCGGATGATCGGTTTCGAGTAGAATCAAAAGAACCGAAATTTGAACAATTTCAATTTCTTATTTATTGCCATAAAATTATAATATAATTCTAAATTCTATTTTCAAAATCTCTAATTGCATTCCACAATTCACATTCTCATTTCACACATCCATTCACCAGTCACCGGCTCCTCCAGCAGCGGCCAGCCCCCCTCATGCACCACGGCGCCACCGACGGTGTTAGCGCACACCACCACCAACTACGGAAACCCTCCCTCCCCCAACACAACCCCGACGCACGCCCCCAACGACCCAACTTCCAATGGTCAATGAGTGCGCCAATGTTCGATGGCCATCCCAAGCCCCCGACTCCCTAGGCCCAACCAGGGACGGAGCGAGGAATTTGATTTAGGGGGGGCCAACTTTCGCGACAACAAAATTATAAAATTATACTAGAAAAAAAAAACAATGACGACAATATACATCATTTTTTGTAGACAAATATTTCAACCAATCCAAAAATTTCTTATACCAAGTTGGTATAATTTTTTTGGCGATTTGTATACACAATCAAGAAAATTCCATGGGCATTTCTTGTTATCAAATGAATAAAGTGTTTTATACTTCATTAAATTGATTTATGAACCTATATATAAAAAAAAGACAAGATTACTCTTAAAAAAAAAACTCCTTTTAAAAAAAAATATGAAGTATAAAAAAAGTCATACGCTGCAATCAAGAAACAGAGTTGAGATCGTGTATGACTGATTTAATTTGCTGTTAATTAATTACAAACCCCTAAATATCACGTACTATATAACATATTGTAATAATTAAATTTTAGAGAAAATAGAGAATAACAAATATTTGAATATGAATTAAAAATATAAAGAATGAATGATATCTCACACAATAATCGCGCTCGAAAATCATTAACCGATGTTGGAATAGAAGAGAATAACCATAAATCATACTCCATGCGTCTCACTTCATTAGTCCTACTTTGACCAAATATGTAGTCAAAGTGGGATCACTAATGAAATAGGACAACATATAGAAAAATGAAGAAATATTTGAAAAATATTACGACTTGCAAAGAATAAAAAAAAAATTAACTCTCGATTGCAATTCATATGCTGATAGGGACTAAAACCTATAATGTTAATTTAATAAAATTAACATATTTATATATAATGATACTTAAATTACGAATAAAGAACTTTAATTATAACTTAATAATTAAAGTATATATATATAAATTTTGGAATTTTGAGGGGGGCGGTGGCCACCACCAGCCACCCCCCTATCTCCGTCTCTGGGCCCAACGCACCAACAGGAAACTAGTGTCTTCGCAGCTCCGCCCGACGCCAATAATCTCCTCTCATATGTTATAATTGTAAGTTTATTGTATTTTTTTCTGAAAAAAAAAAGTGTTCTTTTACCTTCCTCAAATAGCCTTCAACTAGTATTGTATACAAAGATTTTGGATTTTGTCACCTTTTGCACATATAGGGAATTCGAGTTCGAAGTAACTTGAAGTCATTGCTACAAATTTACAATGATAAAGTAATGCGTTTTTCAACAGTTTTAATTGATGAAAAATAGTAAAGATGTTTTTATTCAATTCCAATCAGTACTAATTGAAATTGAATCAGTTTTTTAAGTACCCAATCAGTTCTAAAACTGATTCCAACATTTTAGTATTTTTTGTTAATATACCCAAAATTTTAGTTTCGAGTACCCAAAACTATACCGATCCTCACCCTTACTCACTAATAACATATCATGAACACATAAATGCATGGCAAAATAGTATCCTATTAGAATTAGTTAGCTACCTCAATAAATTCTACTAAAAAACAGAACTTAAAGGAACTTGTATATAGTTACAAAATATGTATTACTCAGGTGAATAAAAATTTTAACTTTTTTTTTATTTGAAAATAGAGGTGCTCACACTAACCATTTGCGATTGAACTATAAACGAGTCTGTGGTTCATGATTTCAAAATTTTTAATCGTAATCGAACCGTCGTGAATGAGTTTTGCTTACGATTCGGAACTCCGGTCATGATTTCTAACCGTCCGAAAAATAAGTATTATAATATATTTAAAATTTTTAAATTTATAATTATTTTAAATACGTAATAATGATATTACCAATTAACTTTTGAGATTTTCAATGTATTTCCAGTTGTTAATTTAAAACTATAGTGATTACAAAATAAAACAAAATTATTCTCTCATATTATATAAACCATAGACTCTCATTGTTTTAAATTTCAAAATTGAAATTTTAAATTTTCTTTTATTTCATTATTAATATATTCATAACTTCTCACATATTCTTAAAAAATGATTTTACATAATATAGTTGTTTCAAATAAAATAGTTCAAGTCGCTAACAAACTAATGAGATCGTCAAGTAATATTAAGTCAACCCAAAGTAAAATCACAAGGAAGACTTAGCAGCGCAAATTGTTTCGTTGTTTGACACAAAAGCAATAAAAATATTTGAGAGATTTTTATAACTAAGCGAAGAATTGAAATTAAATGAATTGCAAGAAAAGATAAACTCTAGTCTAATAAAAATAAGAGCAAGAATAATTAAAAGACATGAATTAAAAGAAGACAATAAAACCGTAGTCTAATGGAATTTAGAACGGGCATAATTAAAGGACATAAAATTAAGAAAGCAATAAAGAGACGAATCGTAAATCAAAGAACAATTAAATTTAATCATTGCATACTCAAGAATTGAAGAATAATTAAATAAATCAAACCAGGTTTTGAATCGGAAAGAGATAAATCCACTATGAAGAATTTGAATTTGAAACAACAGATTGAATATTGAGAATGACTAATCTTCGGGATTGAAATACTAAACTAAAACGGAAAATGAAATAAACTAATCCAAGTATTGGAAAGATGAATCTCAATTGCGTCACTCGCAATTGAGTGGAAATAGTGGAAATTGGAAAGTAGGATGTGTCGAATGCCAAAATCCCGTCGCCTATATATAAATACGTCAGGTCAGCGGTCGTGTAGAGTCAGCGACCACTGACTAGGTCGGTGCCGGGTTCCGCGCATGGCCATTTAGCCATGCACGTGCGCCACTCGTTGGGATCAGCGGTCGTTGACCCTGGATCGTTATCCCTCTTCTTGGATTCTGCCTTCTGCACTCCAGCGGGCAATGGTCAGCGGCCGCTGGCAAGTTAGCGGTTGCTGACCTTGCTCCCTTGTCTTGCCATCTATTTTAGTTGTTTGCTCTTCAGCAAGCCGTGGTCAGTAGCCTCTGAAAGTATGCGGCCGCTGACCCGGCTAGAAATCGTCTTGTTTGCTCATTCCAAGTGTCTTCGGTCCTCTTCGCATCCCGATTCACATGTTTTGGGCCCGTGATCCTGAAAGACAAGATAATACGTAATTCAAGCCCAACTAATATAAAACACGGAGAAAATACAAGATAAAACCAATGAGAGTGTAGGTCTACACGACCAAAAGTAGGCTAAACAACCCCTTCACACACAAAACATTGCTTGTGCTCAAGTATAACTTAGACTCAAATATCTATGGAAGAAGATCTAACACGACATATATTCACGACGAGATTTCAAATCATTTACGAGATTGACCTATCTTTTATCATGTCATGTCACTTAGAGATCACAAAAGTAGCCAACTTGGCTAGATAATAATCAATTCAAAATTTTAAAACAAATGACACAAAAGGCATAATTGAGATCACATAACTGACTATAGTTTTTATTCATCATTTATATACCTTTTCTTGTATTTTCTTCTTTTTATATATGGAGATGTTTTAAGGACCATGTTCACCGGGTGTACACTCCGAGGTGCTCAGGTTTCCCAGTGTGGTTACCCATACCCATCTCTTTTATAAAGTGTAACTTTTGCTAAAGAGAGCAAGATAGAATCCTTTATTTTCTCCTAATACCAAAATGAATGAAACAAGTCGAGTTATATGGTCATTTATTATGAGGTGTTAACAATTAGGGGTTCCCTAATGTTTCCTCATTCGGTTTCCCATGTTCATGGTTCCAAGAAGAGCAGAGACCTCTCAACATGTTTTCCCCATTTTTAAGCATAAACTGACAAAAGTGGTAACAAACAATAGCTAGTTGAATCAATCAATCAATGCCAACATGTGTCACTGCCTCAATATTCTACTAAGCATAAGAATTCATTCATGTGTTCCCCATGCTTCTACGATCAACCAAGTTTACATAACAAGTTATCAAGCTAAATCAATCACACAACTTCAAATCAATTTTATCACGAAGGCATGCCATGACTCGATTCAAATCACAAGATATCAAGTCTAAGGTTTCTCAAGAGCAATAAAAATTACGTGAACAACAACAAGAACTCAATCAAAATCAAGACTGAGTGCATGCACACATAAGACACCCCACCACCTAACAATAGAGCAATGTCCACATTGCCTCAATATTCTACTAAGCATAAGAATTCATTCATGTGTTCCCCATGCTTCTATGATCAACCAAGTTTACGTAACAAGTTATCAAGCTAAATCAATCACGCAACTTCAAATCAATCTTATCACGAAGGCATGCCATGACTCGATTCACATCACAAGATATCAAGTCTAAGGTTTCTCAAGAGCAATAAAAATTACGTGAACAACAACAAGAACTCAATCAAAATCAAGACTGAGTGCATGCACACATAAGACACCCCACCCCCTAACAATAGAGCAATGTCCACATTGCAAAAGTAAGGTACTATAGAATAAAGTCAAAAAAACGTCCATGTGATACTACATTCAATGATGAATAAGGAAAGGTAAGCCTGAAAACAAAAATGGAAAAAACATGAAAACGAACAGATTAGCCAAAACACACATTCACGCAAAAAGAAAAAAAAACATAAAATGGGAAATAGTGTGGGTTGTCTCCCATGAAGCGCTACTTTTACGTCATTAGCTTGACGAGACAGCTCAATTAATCGGAGTGTCATAAATAGGGGTTGACTCCACAACTTCAAACATGAAGTCGTTTTCGATGCAAGTTTACTCGAAGTGGCCTCTCCCCTTTTTTATCATGTTTTTAACAATGAGAGGGAATCTCCATCGAGAGTTGGGCTTTTTTGGAAATAATTGAGGTCCAGCATTCGGGCACAGGGGAGGTTTCGGCGGCGGGTGGGGGGGGGGGGTGGGAAGGGGGTAGAGAGGAGGAATCAGCGATCACTGGTTCGGGTGGGGTGGCACGCTGATGCGGGCACTGGTGCGAGGTTGGAGTGAAAGCTAGGCCAGTGACCGCTAGATATCCGCGGCCTCTGACTGGGCCCTACAGTCCGTTTCTACGCCTGCCTCTCCACGGGAGCTGAGGTCCTATATAGGCTGAGCGACCTCTCTTTGGTTCTCGCTCTAACTTCAAAATTTTCTAAGTGATTCCTTTCTCATCAACTTCTTGTACTAACATTTTTTCACTATTAAATTCCTGCAAGAAATAACTTTCAGCCAAATAATCAGTAATATCTATATAGCAACAATTATCAATAAGGTTAGAGGATGATGTAGTATGATTCCTATGAGCATAAAACAATACTTCTTCATCAAGGACAGACATTTTAATGGTACCATTTTTGACATCAATTAAAGTATTTGTGGTAGCCATAAATGGTCTTCCTAAAAGTAATGTATGCTCAATTCCATTTTCTCGCACATCTCATATCTCTAACCCAACAAAATCTACAGGGACAGTCAACTTTCCTACCTTTTCTAAAACATCTTCAATATTGTTTATTATGGCTAACAAATTATATTGTTTATGTTTGAGGTCATGTTCTAAGTATTTTTATTATGTTTACTTCTTTCTTTTATATTGTGGTGCGTATAACGTTTTTGTTGAGTGTTGTGTATGCAAGGTCGCCGCAGCGCTAGAAAGCCGTTGACGCCCTTCATCGACAACATAAACCTGAGGCGTGCGATCCTAACCACTGTAGAAGAAAGTGTTGGGAACCCCAGAAATTTATATTGGTTTTGATGATGCAACTCGA